>VDFB02279236.1:0-68757 GCA_007258455.2 Sequoia sempervirens | reverse complement strand
ATTCAAAAATTTTAGGCAGGAAGGCTAAAGCATCATAGTTTTTACTTTCCAGTGGTGCTATATGGTGTCACTAGAGAGCTAGTGGTGCTATATGGTGACACTGAGCTTCCAGCGTTGGAATTTTCCTGTACACAAAATAGAAACGTAGAATTTTTAGAAAAACGTGATTAAAAATGAGATATTTCCCTCCTTCTAGTGCCAAATGTGTGAACCCCAGTACTCGTACCTGCAAAACAATAAGAGAAAACACATTAGAATATAGAATGCTAGCAAGAACAAGGATTCCCCATGAAATCCATTTACAAAGTTCAAATTAGGAAAAGAAATGAACACAATGAGAAATAAATAAAATAGAGATTGAATCCTAATTAAACTAGCAAACTCATGATCCCATGGGGGAATTGGTGCCAATTCCCAACTCCTATGATGCAAGCTTGATGTGTGATGAAGAGTGATCCACTTTGTTGATGTTTGATGAGTGCTCCAATAGAAAAATCTGCATAATCTAGCTATGAATTCAATGATGATGGATGGAATTTGCTAATGATTTGAGCATAGTAAATTTACTCAAATTGTGGATACTCAAATGAGGAATGAAGCCTCTTATTTATAGAATTCCAAGATGGATGAATGTCCAAAATAGAGCAATGTGGGACTAACATTCAACCAATGGAAAGATGCCACTTGTCAACATATGAGTGGATGGAGGATGTGCAAGTTTTGAGGATTGTGCCAAGAGGGGGGAGATTCAAATTCAAAATATGGCTTGAAGGATGAGGTGAAAGGTGAAGCAAATGCACATGGCTCAAGAAAAGGACATGTAAGAGATTTTAAATGCTTTGTTGGAAGGGACAAGTCCTTTTGGGGGAGATTTCAAATTTCAAGAATATTCCATCTTTGATGCCTTTTTGAATGAAATAGATGATTTATAAATCAATTAAATTGATTTTATATTGCAAGTTACAAAATCTAGAGGATTTGAGTGATTAAGATTAGAATTGATCAGGTTGATTAATTTTAAAGAGGAGATTAGGTGATTTGACTATTTGATTTAGATTTGTGGGTTGAAATAAATCAAAAAGAGATGAAAATGATTAAGACCTAGTTAAATAAATATTTTGATTTATTTAACCAAAGGGTGATGTTAGATTAAATTAGATAAATGTTTGATTTATTTAATTTAATTAGATGAAATTTAGAGATTTAATCAAATAATATGGATTATTTAACTAAATAAAGATAGGAAGATGAAATTACCTAGCTAATTACACAGAGACAATGATTTAATTTAATCGAGGGATTTATTTAATTAAAAGGAGAATTATGATGACTTTAATCAAATAAGGCTATTTGATTAAATGGCTAGATAGAGGGATAATTCAAGATGAGGTGATGTTAGTAGATTAGGATCAAGTGTGTGATATCAATCTGTATATTTTCTATGTCTACAGTCCCAAATAGGTGGATTAAATTATTCTACTATTAAACAAATCTTGTACAATGTAATGTCCCCTTTTCAAAATGAAATCAAGTTGAAACTCAAATGCTCATCATTCATTTCCCATGGGCCTTGGGGATTTTTCTTTTGGAAAATAGAAGCTAGGCTTGGTTAAAGCTCATGAAACCTAGACATCATCATCATATGAATCATCTTCTCTCAGACTCTACTTCTACAATGGTTCATCATCTTCAGAATCACTGTATGAATGTCTCCTTCATGATTTTTTTGAGACTAGAGAATTTGTCTCGCCATCATCAAATTCTTCTAGACTTGTAGTTGCAAGAAAATCTTGGGCATTTTCTGCATCATCTTGTGCCTTTTCATTCATATAATTTTCCTCATCTTCCATGGAAACATCAGGTTCCTCCATATAAGAATCATAAGCCTTGTGGTCCTTATCCTTCTTCTTTTTCTTCTTTTCCTTTTGTTTCTTCTCAGACTGACCAACTTCATTATCGCCATCATCCCTTTCCTTACACTTACTCTTTCATAATTCCTTCACATGTTAAAATTTCTCCTCTTGTTGCATCACTCACCGAAGATCTTCCTCTTGATTTATCCTTTACATCTAAATCCTTCATTCTTCATCATTTTTTTGTTTTGCTTCATTAGCCAAGACAAGTTGGCATGCTACTTTAATTGTTTATTTTTCTTTAATCCAGTCATCTATTTTTAGTTCCATGTTTCCAAGCATACATAAATGATTTGATGACTTGTTATCCACCTTAAGTGCTTCCCCAATCAATTCTAGGCTTAGTTGGATCTCATTTCGAGCCTGAGCCATGGATGCAAGATGTAGATATGCATCCACATAATTAGGAAACATGAACAATTTTGTCTTGTATAAAAGATTTTCTTTTTCAGTATCATGTAGCTATTCAAACAACCTAGCAAGATTAAATAGTGTTGCATGAATTTATCCCATGGTAACTCAAGTGAAGCACCAGGTTCTTCTAGTTGATGTAATAATTCCATATCCTTCAAGTGCACAAAAAAAACTACAGAATTGGAACTAGGGATTTTAATAATGAAATCAACCCAAATTCCATTTCCTAATGCCTCCATAAAATTTTTTTGAGCCAACTCTAGTTCATCATGCTCAAAATGAAGAACACCAATGTTGTTTAACAATTCAATGAGTACTTCTCTACTCTTCTTAAGAAGAGAATTTGTTGTCTTAAGAGAATCTAAGGCTGCACTAGGGTTTGTCGATATTAATAACTCACCCAACTTGATAAATGCATGGGCATCACATGGATCTATGTGAGTTTCCTTTCTTAAAATATCCAAAGCCTTCTCTATCTACCCTTGCTGAGTATATATATGGCCTACAACTTTTAAGCTCTCACAGTTCTTAGGGTGGAACTCTAGAACCTTTTCAAAATTTGAGAGAGAACTCTTAAGATCTCCCAGCTTCAATTGAACCTATCCAAAAAATCATGTAGCCTTTGGCTTTCCTTGATTGATGCCATGTACTAGCAGCTAGTGGTGTCATAATCACCTTTACTATGATAATATCATGCAAGATTATAATATGAATGATATTTCATGAGAAGGTGGTCAGTTGAAACAAGAGTTGTCTCAGTCAACTATTCCACAAGAAAATGTTGCCCTGTGAAGAAAAAATGGTTTGTTAAATGATTCAATGTCATTGCACAATTTGGGTATAATTCAAAGGCTCTACGAATATTCTCCATTCCTTCATGAACACTACCTTTTTCACTAATTGTGAGAATCGTATAATTAAAAAATGCACAAAACTAACCATAGATATTTTTCCCTATTTCAAACAGCAAAATTTCTAAAAAAATGTGTTTAAAGCCTGCAAAAATAAAATAAAATAAAATCATGTTGATTTTTATGCCAAAAAAAACCATGAGACCATAGCTTGTTTCTTACTATTATGCTTTGATAGATTTTTTTCCAAGCATCCATAGCTTGTTTGAAATCACCTATTTTAGGCTTTTAGCCATAGCAGCAAAGAAGTGAACTATTTGATAATATTATTTGGTTGACATGCATGAAAAATGTGGTAGCATAGACAAGACAATGAACTTTGGAAAAAATTCCTCAAAGAAATGTGGTCTCATGGTGGTGGAATTCCATGAAGAATTCCATGACAAGTGAATTGTTATGGATTTTCATAGCACTCCATCACCATGAGACCACATTTCTTTGAGGCATTTTTTCAACTCATTCACTACCTTGTCTATGCTATTGCTCATTATTATCCTTTGATAGATTTTTTCCAAGCATCCATAGCTTGTTTGAAAGCACTTGTTTTAGGATTTTAGCCATAGCAACAAGGTAGTTAACTATTTGATAATATTCCTTGGTAGAAAATATGTATGAAAAATGTGGTATCATAGACAAGGTAGTGAACTGTTTGAAAAAAATCCTCAAAGAAATTTGGTCTCATGGAATGCCATGTCAAGAAAATGCAATTGGTAGTTGCTCCTAGTTATTAGTTATGCAATATGAAGTAATTGCATACCTGCTTAGGTTAACTTTGTAAAAACTATATTGTAATTAAAATTTTGCATTTATCATCATCTACTTATTAGTTATCGAATGTGAAGTAATGCTTTGAGTTTGAAAGAAGTGCAATGCAATGTAATCAGCAATGTAGATGATTATGAATAAAAAAATTGATACCAATTCATAATATACCCTGTATTCCAACCTAAAATACATAAAAAAATCCAATCATACACAATATTATCAACAAATAATTGAGACTAGAATTCAAGCACCAAATTAAATCTTCTTTTCTATTGATTGCTTTAAATAGATATTACAATATAACATATAAATCTCCTCATATATGTTCCTATAAATGCCTATGATGATGATATACAAATTTGGTCTTGGTTTCTCTTTTATAAGAGAAGCAACAAGCTTCAAACAATTACAAAATATAGCATCTTTCCAAAATTCATGCCTCTTCATATAAACTAAACTAAACATTAGTTTTTCTTAAAACATAAAACTAAGAAAGTAGATAGTTGAAACCTATTAAAATTGACTAGAATGTGATGATGATTCACACCCACTTTTCAAAGAGGTTCCACCCAAGGATAACCCTAGAGATATCAATGTAAAGGAGATTGAAATTTTTTAATAGGGTTGTCCTAGGAAATGAATATGATCTAATGAGGGGTTCACCACCAAGTTTAAACTTGGAAAAGTCAATGCAATGCAAGTGGTTAAACAAAACTTTACTTGAATGCAAACTAATCCTAGATGACCTAGAAAGATGAACAAAATGCAATAGAAAGCTATGAAACTAGAAGTGTTCACCTAGTACATTGAAGAAGCTAGAATGAAGGTCTAGAATTCTAGAAATTATGGAGCTAATGCTGACTAGGACTCATTTTCCAAGTTAAACGAATCAGTCTAGTTTCCAAAAAAATGTACGGGAATAAGTTTCAGCCAAAAGGGTATCTAGATCTGTAAAAATATCTGTCAGGCCTATATGGAGGGACTCATTTTCCAATAGTGGTGAATCAATCCAATTATAATTTTTTGGAAGTTCTAAACTAGATTATATTCCTCTTAGTCTATTGTGCTCTTTTTGGCTGGTTTCCAAATCTAAAACTGTAAATTTCCACCTGTAGACCTTCTCTAAGCTTCTCTAAGGCTTGATGAGAATTTTAGGGATTTGATAACTTTTCTCCAACTTTGCTTCTTGGAAAATCTACAAAATATTCTTGCAAATCACACACAAGAAGAGGGAAAAATGTTGTGTGGTTAGGGAATAGATATTTTCCTTCCTCAAACCCCTTGTTGGTAATTAAACCTTGAAATGAAAGCAAATATGAATGGAGAATGATGAATGAAAAAAAATATAATGTTGCAACTCACCAAACCCTAGCAATAAAATGTTGCAATTGTGCTTGAAATGGATACAATGGACATGATTCTTGAATCTTGCTTGAATGATGTTGATCTTTCTTGAAACACTTGCTTGGACCATGAACTCTTCATCACAATTGTTAGCACAATAAAAAACACAAAGAATGCAATATTTGACATGATGATTGGCACTTGAAGAATGCTTGATAATATACCATTGAAATACCTTGAATGGAGTGCTCAAATGCTCTTGTGAATTCTTGAATGCTAGGTATGAAAATGAGTGAAATAACCTTGTATTTATACTCAATTATGCAAGAATTCTTGAAATTAGAACATGACAAGCCGACATCAGATCTAGGAGAATAAAATCCTATCAAAATTTTCAATTAAATTTAAATTTTGGTCACATGGGACTTATTCGTCTAAGGTGGAAAATGAGTCCATCAGACATAATTTATGGGACCAAAAATGAAAAGTCCTTTGAAATGTTTGAAACCTACATCAGGGCCAAAAAGACCTAGATAGGACTCATTCGCCCAAGGTAGTGAATGCATCCCAAACACTAAATCTAGGCCACACAAACTAAGAACACCTAAATTATGATTAGTTACTGATTGGTGTCAGGATTATCCTAAAAAAAAAGCAATAAATGAGGCTTGTGGATGCAAAATAGGGCTAATGAAAGCATAAGAAATCCTAAATGGCAAGCCTAAAGAAGTGTGAAAGTGTGTCACAACACTTTGCAACACTCCAAATAAGGAAAGATTAAGGGATTATGATTTAAATTATGTTTATTATGCTTAGATAATTGATAAAACCTTAGAAAAGTGTGAAAGTGTGTTACAACACTTTTTCAAGGAACCATTAAGATTTATTAGTTCACAAGGGCCCAAGACCTAATATGAATGTGTTATCCATATTGAAACATCAAATCAAGGAAACATTAAGCCAAAATCACGAGGGCCTGAAAAAGTCAAAAAAAAGTAGAAAGGTTACTTTTTCGGTCACTCCATCTAGCCCCCACTTTAGTGAGAGCATGAATTTGCTTCAAATTCACACTAAAGTAGACAATCACACGTCAGGAGGGGTTCAAATGTACCAATGATATCAAGATGAGATGACAATGATCAAGAGGGGTGATCAAGCCCCCAGGATCGAGATCCCATGGTAAACCAATATAATCACAAAGGAACACACATAAAAATGATATAAAGAACAACAACAAGGAACAAGCATACATTGCCAAAGATGAAAATAGAGAAAAAGGGTGAAACAAAAATAATTGGAGCAAGCTTCAATCATTTTTCCATCATGATGTGGATCATATCTAGGTTGTTTTCCCAAAAAATGCATACTCAATCTGAGGCGACAGAACTCCTGGTTGTTTATTGGGTAAGAAGTCCTAAAAGGTGAGAAACATACACTCATGGCTGGTATGCACTCACACACATGCAAGTGGCTATGGGGAAAATTGTGCCTCAGATTGGGCTTCCTACTCAAACCATACAAAAGTTATACCTCTAGATAACTTTAATAAGGTGCCACACAAAAAATATTTCCAAGCTTCATGAGGCAAGCAAAAATTTGTATGCTTGGAGCTCATGAACAAATAGGATGGCACTATAGGCATGCAATTTGTGTTATGCAAGGTGGCCATATAACAACAAATGCAAAATACAACATGCTATGAATGTTCAAAGGATTCTTGCTTAGTTCATACAAGGTCATTAACTTAGGGAACATTGTGCCTAATGTATCCAAGAGAGGACCAATCAGAGAATAGAGAATTCACAACTTAGGGGATGCAGTGTGTTGCATCAAGCCACTAAGAGGAATGCAATATGCTAAGAGAGATCATGCTCCTAAAGGAAATTACACCGAATGTCATCCACAAAGTGACAAACGCATCGTGTGAAGTAAGAAGGCTACACTTAGAACTGAGAAAAAGGAAAATGTAAAAGAATAATGACAATGTATGCCCCCACTTTAAAGAAATTTCTAAATACCATACTATGAGTAATTACTTTAAAGTAGCAAATGATAAATGCCAACAAGAAAGAAGACATGAGATCCAACTTGGAAATCCCTATGCCAAGTCATATGTTTTCGAGTAAAGTCGTTTCATGTAAGAGAAAAATAAAAGAGAGGGGTTTCCCCCAAAATGAAAACATCAAACACATAAGGGATCTATCAATCTGGGTTCAATATGTTCTATGCTACAATGTTTTTAAAGAGTTTGGAACTGTCATCATCCCCCAAATACACATAGAACTAGAAGAATGATGCAAAGAGAGAGAAAACAAAGAAAAACCTCTTGGGTCAACATGGAAGAGACATGAATGTATCAACATCTTGCATCATCCCCGAAAGGAAAACACAAGGAAAAAAGAGAAAAAGAGAAAATGAAAGGGAAAAGGAAAAGAAAGATTTTTAGGTCAACATGGAAGAGACATACGGTGTCTCAATTCCTTGCATCATCCCCAAAAGGAAAACACAAAAAAAATGAAAAATATAAAAAGGGAAGGAGATGTATGACATAGAGAATAATGAAGGTACAAATAGAGTAATATCACAAAGAGAGAGAACATCAAACAACACGTCATGATGGATCACATTACACACATGCAATCACACAAAATAAAATGAAAAAGAAATAAAGCAAAAGGCTAGTAAGGAAAATGCAAGTCAACCTATGAGCAATTCATCCTCCTCCCAATCATGTTTTGTGTATACCAAAGGTGGAAAACTAGACAAAGAGACAAGGGCAAGTGCCAAACTAGGAGAAGCACTAGGTTCAACACTCTTTATAGGAAATTTTTCATTTAAGCTCATGGAAGAGGAAAAAAATGTATTCAATTCATTATGCACCTCTTTGTCAATTTTAGTAACCTCGCCATCATCATCTAAGCTCATCAAAACATGAGGTTGAAGGATAATGTCCATGGAAGAGTTCAACTCTTCTTGTGGAGGTTGCATTGAATCTTCTTGTTTTGGCATAGAGTCATAATGCATTGCTTCAGTAAAGTTTGGATTTTTGTTTTCTTTGTTTAATTCTTCATGTAACTTACAAGCAAGGGAATGATGTCTATTCCTACACTCTCTATCACCTCTATTTCTTTTGGTTTTTTTTTCAAGTTGCATTTGTGTACAAGTGAGTTGACCAACCTATTGGGTGAAAATTTTGAAATCCCTTTTTATAGATTACAAAACCTTGATTTCAACCACAATTATGTGAGATAGAATCTCTCCTCTCAAAAAGAGGAGATTCCCTTCTTACTGCTTATTGAAATTGAGGAAAACTAAATAAATACTCACAATAATGTACACTACAATAACAATATGGGGGTGTGTCACATTCATGATTCTCTCTTCTTTCAAAGAATATATTTTACAATGTTTAACAATTTTAACTTCTTGATGCAATACAACTTCAAACTAAAATCAAGCAATAATTCCAATATTCCTATCTTGTCAAAGCAAAGCCTAGGAATACCAGCATGATGATGATAAGTAACAAATAAGAAAATCTCACAAAGGCACAAAGTCATTATGTAGTTTTTGATAATTAATCCTTCAAGCTAGTAACAAGCATTGTAAAAGAAGCACAAAATCTTCTATATACTTCACAATAAATCCCACAAGTAGCATGAATAAATATAAGCACAAATTCTCATAAAGAATTCACCAATAATATCAACAATATCACAATTTCAAGCAATGAGTGTAGCTCAAAGTCTACATAGATTCACTCAAAAGCCATTTCAATCTCAATTACTTAACATTGTCAATTTCAATCAAATCACAAGATAATTGTTCCCAACAAAAATTTTGGTGTGCAAATTCACTTCTCTATTAATCAAAAATAGATTCACAAAAATAAACTTAAAGAACTTTCAATATTTGCTTCACAATTGGGCAGCACTTCCTTGCATAAGATAAAAGGTCCATAATACAATAGAATCCTCTCTTATTTATAGATGGGAGAGGAGAGCTAATCTAGGAAAAACCCTAACAAACTAATTGACTTATTCAAAGGTGTTGTACATAAATTTAGGAGAAAATCTCTATTTTTAAATGTAATTACATTTTTAAAAATGACATGTAAAATGTCAAAACCTATCTACATAAAGCATGGAAATGCTAAAACTAGGAAATCTAATCTAAGGAAAAATTTAGCCTTCTTCAACATCTTTTAGCATGAAAACTTCATGATGGCGGCCACTTCATCACTGTCTGGAATTGGAGTGTACTTTGGAGATGATGAGGACTCTTGAGATTGACTCCTTTGATGATATTGAAGGCTTTCCAATGCCTTTTAAATCTAGAATAAGTTGAAAAATCCATCATTTTGTTCATTGAAGCTATTGAGAAACCTTCCTCTTGAAATTCTTCTTGGACCATTGATAAACACTTCTTTGAAAAACTGAAACATGCAAAGAACTTTTTGGTTGTACTTCAAATCCTTCTTGCTTGGTGATAAGCAAGAAATTGATCAAAACTACTTTGTAATCTGGGCACAAGAGATCAAAATGTATGCAATAGTAGGCGTTAACAATTCAGATGCAAAGGTAGGAAAAACTAAGGTTTTAGCATGGGGTATTGCACTTCATATATAATTACTCAAATTTTCAAGACACAACATATTGGATATAAATTTGAGAAATTCCATTGGTTTGGGAAGCTTGAATGTGATGATGGTGAAGAAGGGAGTCGAAACGAGGAAACTAGAAAGTGGATGTGAGCAATGGAGTGAGAAAAATTGAGTGATAGTGGGAGAAATGGATCTTGGAAAGTGAATGGAATGATTTTTTGAACGTTTAGTGAAAAAAATTCTTTTGTGCAAGGGCATTGAAAATAAGTTCACTTACACCTGGAAATTTTGCTTTGGGTGCACAAGCGCTAAAAATAAGTGCTCCAACATGTTTGGAACAATTAGATGAAATTGATGTCCGAGCATTGAAAAACAACACTTTGATAACTAGTGGGAAATTCAACTTCATCTCATAGTGCTAAACATCCCCGATTTTACATGTTTAGCATAATGTTAAGTCATGTGCAAAAATGGAACTTTTCAACGCTTTAACATTTGGGGAAGATCAATATTTTGTAGGAGTGGTGATTTTCACTAATCCAAATTTTTTAAAATTGTTGAAGATGCATAAGCCTCAAAAAGGAATGCTTTGACATGTTTGAGGACTTGACAGAAAGCTTACATATCGAAGTGCTAAAAATTATTGCTTAGATATCTCACATAGGATGAGTGCAAAGTGTAGGAGTATTGAAAATCAACATTTCAACACTTGGTGGAATTTCAAGACTTAACCCATGTAGGAGAACTGAATTCAATTCTCTTACATGAGATAAAATTTTCTAACTCCCAAACTAAAAAATAACAAAACACACATTTCAAATATTTTTGAGAAACAGACAAGGAAAAATGCTTGAAAGGATAATTCAAGGTTTAGGACTATGTAATGGACAAGTTTCATAGGGGGTTACCTCATGAATCGAGTGCAGCTAGATTCAAGGATAACATAGCCATAGGTCTTTTTTCTTCCCTAAGGGGAGGAATAGAAGGAACCACATGAGGTTGTTCAACCATTTTCTCTTTGATTTTGTAAACTTTTTTTATTCTAGGTGTTACGGGGTTGGTTTCATTATCTCTTGGTCATTTGTAGGATGTAGGTGAAATTTCTATTTTAGGTTGGTCTTTGTTGTTTGGGTCTTGTTTAGGTTCAAGCATGGTTTCATCTAGAATGGGAGGTTCAGAGGTGGATGGGGACATGTTTCAAAGAGATATTTTGGCTATTTTCATTTCTTTGAATTTTTGGTAGGATATGAAAAGGAAGTCTTCTCTTGGCTTTATGGGTTCCATGGGCTAGGGCCAAAATTCATCTGAGGAAAAGTTTCCTTTAGATGAAAAAGGGTTAAAGCTGCTATGGTGGACAATAAATACTTCATTGTAAAATGGAAAGTCTAAGCATTTATGCACAACTCAAGGGATGAATTTCATGGATTGAAGTCATGGGTAGCCTAGCTTCACATGAAATTGGTCCAACTGTGGGATGATGGAGAATGTGACATCTAATGTTTTTAGTGCTATTTGTAATGATAAGGTGATTGATCCTATTATAGGGAAATAAAACCCATTTTGTGTATTGATCCATTCTTTCATTTTATCATATTCATCTTGATAAAGTTCATGGAAAAGTAAGAATTCCTCGGTGATCACATTCTCTCCATAGGTAGGATCTATTAGTATCCCATTAGTGGGCTTGTCATAGATACGGTCAGCTATGTAGAGAGACCATCAGGAAAATGTTTAAGTATATCCTCAAGAAGAGAAAGCAATATCAAGAGAATTCTTAGGTCAGCCCTTACAAGGGATGACGTCTATCGCCCCTAAAATTTCATCTATAGGATTGACATTGATAACATTAATTAGAATAGAATCATTGTTTTCATCATCTGTATCAACATTCATCACATAATTCTTTGTAGTTTCATTGGATTTGACAAATGAAATATTATGTTTGGGCATAGGGTTGGTGAAAATTTGCAATTTTTGATTCGTAGGAGCAACAAAATGATTGCCTTGATTGCTAACACCTACAATGGATAGACAGTCACAATCAATGAGTCCTTGCACAAGGTGTTTGAGATGCTTACAATGTTTCGTTTCATGTCCATTTTTCAGTGATAGTGGCAATAATAATTTGATTTAAAGCTCGGGGGTAAAGGATTATTAGGGTTTGGTGTTTTGACTAGTGGCAAGGTAATCATTTGTTGTTTTAGAAGTTGGGACATTGAGTTATGAAGGGTATTAGGAAAGGGAGTAAATTGTCTTTTCGGATCTCCATAAATAAAGGGGAAAGTGGCTTTGACAACAACTACTTGGTTATTGAAATTTTGAGTTGTTTGTTGAGGGGGATTGAATTGAAGGAACCCTTTATTTTATTTTCTAAAATGTTGGGCATTGTTTTGGTTTGTAGGCTCAAATCTCTTGATTTGGCTAGAAGTGGACCTTATATCTTGACTACCAACCAAATTTTGATAATCACAAAGGGCGGTACACAAGTGCATAAAGGATGGGAATTTAATCATAGTCAACTTGTCTTGGATTTTACTTTACAAATTTTCTATCAACATTTTTTGAAGGTGTGGTTCGGGGACCTTGACATTGATTTGGGAATAAAGTGATTGATAGCATGAGATAAAATCAATTATCTTTTCTTCCTCTTTTTGCTTGCATCTCATAAAATCGACCAAGGTCATTTTGGGAGTCATATGCACTTAGAAATGGTTTACAAATGCCTCAACAAGTTCATTGAATGAACAAATTGAGTTTTTTGGTAAAGAAGAGAACCATTCCAAGGTATTATCTTTCAAGGACATAGGAATTTTTTTTCCAATACTTTATTGTCAAGGAAAAGGTGACTACATAAGGAAGTGTAGGAATTAACATCATTAGAAGGATCTCCATTCCCTCAAATTTCTCAAAAATAGGCAGATCTACACCTTGTGGCATTGGTGTTCACAATATCTCCAAGGACAATGGACTAATTTTGACATAATATGTAGGTAGACCATTTTGATTGGTTGATGGTGGAAATTTTATTTTCAAGGGATGACATCATTTGGAAAAAATTGAGTTATGAGAGCGTCATTGCTTGTGTTATGTGATATAGGTGAAAGTGGTATTGGAGTGTATGTGTTCATAGGAAAAGTTAATGGAATGCTTATTGGTGGTAATGTAGGAGATATAACTTGTGATGCCACATAGAAACTAGGAATGCTAGTAGGAATACCCAAAGAAGGAATCATATTACTAACATGTTGCATTGTTGTTGTTACTCGGGGATTGGTGTAGGTGGGTATTGAGGAAATTTTTGTGGGAGGAGGAATTTTTTTTCCTCCTTGGCTTGTGACATTTCTTGTGGGAAAAGGACAACTAGTGGTTGAGGGAAGATGCTTTCCAAAGATTTGAACTATTTTTTTCACAAGGTCAAGGCCATTGTAACTTTCAAGTGTGAATATTTTCTATGGTGGGAATTGGAGTAGTTGAAATGTTTTCCAGGTTTACTTAATGTTGTAAGTTTTCTAAACCCTCGTGAATTTGAATTATGTTTTCTTGCGGGATACTATCATTCTTTGTTTCAACTTGCATGCTACTTGAAGGAAAAGACATGCTAAGGGAGTTATCCATGCCTAGTGTACTAGTGTCAATACTAGGAGTGGAAGCTCTAGATAACCCAAGATCCACAATCATTGTGCTATTGTGGGATGACATGAGTCTCATACTTCTTCTCACTATGGTATTAGCAATAGGACACCAAACACTCATGCAAAGGCTACTGAATGTGGGGTGAGTACAAATGCAATGTAAGATAATAAGAATGAAATGATTATAACTAAAATTTTGGAAAGTGAAACAAAAATGTAGAAACAACAAACAAAAACTTAGAAACTGAACTATAAATGCCAAAAAATTTAGTGAAAAGTATGCAAAGGGACTGATTCACACAAGGTGGTGAATGAGTATAGGTACTATTTTTTTTAAAAAAATTTAGAATTTTAGAATTGAATTTTATGCTTTTTATGTTTTTTGAGCTATGTATGAGATGAAAATGCAGAATTTCATTCATTTTCAATGAATTTAAGAGTAAAAAATGCAAACTAAATGAGCTTTTCACTAATGCAAATTTGAAACCCTAGAATGCAAATTAACCAATGCAAATCTTAATGGCATGTTATGCAAGCTAAATCTAGGATGAAAATGCATTCCAAATCAGAATTATGATGTTCTAAATGTAAGTTCACCAAGATGGAACCTATTAAAAATTACTAGAATGTGATGATGATTCACACCTACTTTTGAAAGAGGTTCCACCCAAGGATAACCCTAGATATCTCAATGTAAAGGAGATTGAAATATTGCAATAGGGCTGTCCTAGGAAATGACTATGATCTAATCAGGGGTTTACCACCAAGTTTAAAATTGGAAAAGAAAATGCAATGCAAGTTGTAAAACAAAACCCTACTTGAATGCAAACTAATCCTAAATGACCTATAAAGATGAACAAAATGCAATAGAAAGCTATGAAACTAAAAGTGTGCACTTGGGAGACTAAAGAAGGTAGAATGGAGGTATAGAATTCTAGAAATTTTATTGTTAATGCTGACTAGAACTCATTCACCAAGTTGGGAAAATCAATCCAATTTCCAGGAAAATGTGCGAGAACAAGTTTTAGCCAAAAGGGTATCAAAATCTATAAAAATCTCTATCAATCCTATACAGTGGGACTCATTCACTAATAGTGGTGAATCAGTGCACTTTTTCTTTTCTAGAAGTTTTGAACTAGATTTTGTTCCTCTCGGTCTGCTCTACTCTTTTTGACTAGTTTATAGATCCGAAACTACAAATTGCCACCTGTAGACCTTCTCCAAGCTTCTCCAAGGCTTGATGACAATTTTAGAGATTTTATAACTTTTCTCCAACTTTGCTTCTTCAAAAATCTACAACCTAGCCCTACAAATCACACACAAGAATAGGGAAAAATGTTGTGGGGTTAGGGAATAGGGGTTTTCCTTGGTCAAACCCCTTGTTGGTAATTAAACCTTGAAATGAAAGAAAATATGAAGGGAGAATGATGAATGGAAAAAAGATAATGTTGCAACTCACCAAACCCTAGGAATAATGTGTTGCAATTATGCTTGAAATGGCTACAATGGATGTCATTCTTGAATCTTGCTTGCATGATGTTGATCTTTCTTGAAACACTTGCTTGGATCATGAACTCTACATCACAACTGTTAGCACAATAACAAACATGAAGAATGCAATCTTTGAAATGATGATTGGAACTTGAAGAATGCTCTAAAATGCTTGATAATCTACGCTCAAAATTCCTTGAATGCTCAAATGCTTTTGTGAACTCTTGAATGCTAGGTATAAAAATGAGTGAAAGAACCTTGTATTTATAATCAATTATGAAATAATTCATTAAATTACCATGGTACAAGCCAACATTAGATCTAGGAGAATAAGATCCCATCATAAATTTTAATTAAATTTGAATTTTGGTCACATCAGACTCATTCGCCCATGGTGGTGAATGAGTCCCATCAACCATAATGTATGGGAACAAAATTGAAAAATCATTTGAAATGTGTGAAACCTGCATCGGGGCCAAAAAGACCTAGGTGGGACTCATTTTCCCAAGGTGACGAATATGTCCCAGACACTAATTATAGGCCACACAACCTAGGAACACTTGAATTATGATTGGTTACTGATTGGTGTCAAGATTATCCTCGAAAAGATGTAATAAATGAAGCTTGTGGATGCAAAATAGGGCCAATTAAAGCATAAGAAATACCAAATGGAAATCCCAGAGAAGTGTTAATGTATGTCACAACAGTTTACAAGACTCTAGATAAGACAAGATTAAGGTTGATTATGATTAAAATTATGTTTATTATGCTTAGTTAATTGATAAAACCCTATAAAAGTGTGAAAGTGTGTTACAACACTTCACAACACTTTTGCAAGGCACCATTAAGATTTATTAGTTCACAAGGGCACAAGACCTAATGTGAATGTGTTGTCCACATTGCAACATAAAATCAAGGAAACATTATGCAAAAAGCACAAGGAGGGCCCGAAAAAGTCAAAAAAAGTAGAAGGGTTACTTTTTCAGTGACTCCAATAACTAATGAAGTCCACAGTACTCATGAAACCATAGTCTATTAATATCCATAAGGCACTCATGATCATTGAAGATCTATTCAAGGTCCTTTCTCCATATTATTGTATCTGAATGTGTAGTTCTTCCACTGTAACAACCCCAATGCCTATTGTTTAGGGGGAGGACCCAAATATTTCTTTTCCCAATTGTACATTATATAATCATGTGGCAATTTGTATTCTTGAATTTTCAATATATTTGCAAGGTGAATCTTCCATCGGTTGTTTAGTAACACCATGTGATCCATGATAAACTTAGAATATCCAATATCCAATTCTATTACACCATCCATGATTAATTTGAACCTAACAATACTCAACTCACCATCCTTTTGTGTGTGAGTGATGTACTATGGAACAATTTGGCCAAATTCACTCTTTCATTCATTGAATTCCTTCACATGGTCATCATCTTTCAATAGTTTTGGCACGAACCACCAATTCGGAGTATGAAATGAATCTATTGTTGTTCTGATCTTTTGGTCCTCTCCTTTCTTATATTGGAATTCATTTATAACTATTTTGGCATCTGCTCTATAGGTTTTAATGTTGTAAGAGCCTCAATACTCCTCAGGAAGAATCTGCACAAGGTTACCAATGTGTGGTGTATGGGCTAACAACTCTTAAAAAGGGGATCCATTATGGGTACATGTGTTTTCATTTGATCAATTGCCTATGTCAGTGAGCTATAGAAATCATACACACTTTCAAACTTATCCATGATTAGCTTTATCCAATGATCGAAGACCTTCTCTAAAACATTGCATATTTGCTTATTCACTCCTTCCTTACCCTCATTGTTTTCTTTCTTTAACCCTTCAATCTCTTGTCTAAAAATGTCCATGTGTTCAGAAGAAGCAATTTCTATATCAACTAGTGGAGCAGGAGAATGTTGGTATATAACAATATTTCCTTTTTTCTGTGAGGGGCCTACTCTTTTCAATTGTTCCTTCAACTTCACATTTTCCATGAATAATTTATTGACTTCGTCATTTAAAAACTTGTGTTCCTCTTCACAATCTCCCAATCTAGCTTCCATCTCCTTAACTGCAGCTCGGGTGAACATAGATGAATGCATTGTCATGGTTGTAGCTTCTAAAGGAGATGTATCCTTTAATTTTTTCAACATAGATGTCCCTCTCATTATGTACACTACATCTAGTAACCTTGGTTTTTGTGTACTCCTTTGTTTGGCTCAGAATGCCAAGGTTTCAATCTTAGGGTTATACCCTACACCACTTACCCCTTCATTTGAGTCAAACTCAACAATCATCATCGGGTCCTCCTATGTTCTCACTTGATCAAGTAAAAACATTTTCTTTAATTCCATACCAGGTAAAATAAGTATATTACTTTTCAAAATCATCTCTTTAGCCTCCTATGGGCTGACATCAATATTATCAATCCTCAATTCATTAAAAGTTTGGGCTACTATTTGGTCATGCTAGGATTCCTTAGTTCCAATCTTATTTATTTCAACCCTCGCTTCAAACACTCTCATTTTCATCCTAATCCAAAACTCTTTAAATTAAGGGGTTTTGATAAATCCATCATCTTATAAGAACTTGAGAGCTGCAACTACCATGTCATCCTTCTGCATTTCTCTTTCTCCTTGTACCTCAATATTGGCTCTAGCTTCAAGCCTATGAGCTTTAGTTTCAAGCATAGGTTGGTCCAATTCAATATCATCCTTGAAATTTCTTAACACATTAACTTCTTCTTCTATATCTCCAACCTTGTCACTTATTTCATAGGAAACAAGTGGCTCTATCTCTTGTGTCTTTTTTTTATAATGTGGTTGTTCAAGAGGTGATCTTGGAGAGGCATGACATACTGAAACAATATCTGGAGTTGGTTTTGTAATTACAATACCACTTGGAATTTTGGGAGACAATTTGGAAGGTCTCCTCGTATCTGTTGTAGTCATAAATAATTCATGAAAATTATCAATTATAATATTAATCCTCTTGACAGGATCTACTTCCTCTATTAAATACCCTAAGAAAACACTATGCTTCATATTTCTGTTTTCCTCAAGCCTTTTCATAATTTCCATTTTTTGCTCCTCATATACCTCTTGAGGAGTCAAACAATCTTTGATTACATCTTTTTCATAATCAATTTGATGAATAACCATAGCCTTAGTAAGGATGGTGTGTCTTACAAAATTCATGTGACCCTCAGGGTTAAAAACCATTTCCTTTCCAAAACGTAAAGAGAACCTTATTTTTAGATAATTCTACAACTCTTCAAGTGTATCGGATTCCATTGATAGTTCCCAATATGTTGTTAAATTGGGTAGAAATGTACCCTTCCTTTGTTTATTCATGACATTCTTTTCCATCCATAGAATCTGCTACATGAACTCTAAAATGGGTTATCAAAGGGGTGAAAGCTTTGGCAGTATATGTGGGGCGTGTGGGCATCCATAAATCTTGATTATTGTGGTATCTAGTAAAAAAACCAGTCACTGAAATTATGAGTATGGTCATGCTCAAGTTTCAAACATAAAGGTCTTAACAATTATAGCACATGTGTGTTTAGTCTTGGTGGTTGGTGGCTAAGAACTCTCATAATTTTGCACACAAAGTCATCAAGGAATATAACATAATTTGAATTCTTACATCTGCTATCCCATATATAACACCATAGTTGTACTAATAGAAAATTCCCCTGCTTTTCAATCTAGCCCAAACACATCCTTTTGGTCCATCTATCATTATTTTGGTATAATATCAGGTGGCACAAAAATGAATATTGCCTGAATGTTATGGGGGCTCTATTTTCACTATTTATAGAATTCCTTCATGCAATGCTTTCTCAAGATATAAGGAAAAATAATATTTGATGTTCATCTCAAGGTTTTGGATCCTCATGGCCATCATCATTAAACTAGCTGGCATTCGCTCTTCTGCATCTATCCCAAGTACTTGACAAAGAGAAAAGTAGGTTTTCATGAAATAGAATTGGAAATCTAAGGTATCAAATGGTTCAGTAGCAGAAGGGGATATAGGAATCACCCTATTGTTCACCCCCCTTTTCATGTAAATGGGGAATTTATCACTTCTATGGGTTTTCCTCAATCTAGTATATTCTTTACTTCTTTGCAAATCAATTTTAGTCATGGATTGTTTTTCTAGGTCAAAAAATTCAACAATGGCCGCTTTAGTCAATACAAATAATGGTGAACCATCTAGCAATCTCATAGACCTAGTAGTAGGATGATAACTCTAATGAACTCTACATCTATAAATCATTTAGGAAAATTAACTTGGCCAAATCTAATGCCCATAGATTTAACACTCAAATATTTCCCTCCATTTTGTTATAAAAGTACTAGAATAGGTCCCACCCAGAGATAGGGATAAGGGAATCTCTACAACTATCAGCCACATCAAAAAAATTTTATTAAATCCTCTCTCAATTGATTCAAGGAGTATATCTAGGAGAGACTATTGTAAGGACCTCTTTTTAACCTTAGATTCTTCCTTTTTAGTTTCAGGTTCTTTCTTCTTGATCGACATGATGTGATTTTTAGTTTTAGGTTCTTTCTTCTTGGGTGGCATGATTTTTAACCATCCTACTTCTCCTATACTTCTAAAATGCAAAATTCCAAACAATCTTGTACTCATAGAAATTAATTCATAGTTTAACCATCTTACTTCTCCTATATTTCTGAAATGCAAACTTCCAAACAATCTTGTATTCGTAAAACTAATTTCACAAGAGTTTTGTGCACTTACCTAGGTTATGATGGTTCTAGATCTTAACCTCCTTGAACTCCCAGCTCCCCACATGATAATTTCTGCAAATGAGTGCAAAGAGAATGTTGAATTCTTGGTTTAATGGGTTTTGAGCTCAATCATGTCAACACTAATATCAACCTTATGTCAAATATTTTTCTCATAGTTCAAGTTTGAACATGCACCATTTATTATACAAGATCAGACGATTGATGTGATTCATGCATTTAATATTGCTCTATCACCACCACTTTCTATAAATTTCATGGGATAGAGGGGTATAAATTACTATACTGCATGGGTATGTGCAAGATTATCATGGAAAAAACAGGCCCTTAAGTGGCAAAAAAATTAGAAAAAATAGAGTTAGGCAACTTAACGTAAAAATTTGAATAACTTATCTATATTATTTCAAAAATATGTAAGAATAGAATCTGTAGCAAATTTAATTTAGTTTCTAAACTACTAGGTTTATTTAAAAAATATATATATATGGTGAAAATTTGAAATTTCAATGCATTAGTACTTAAATTTAAGGGAAAAAATAAGAAGTAGGCGTGTCACGACCACCTAACCACAATAAAATGATAATATTTTTTTTATAATATTTTAGATATAAGTAGAGGACTCATGTCCCAATGTGATGCATATTTTTTGTAATTTTTTCCAAGTAAATAATTAATTATGAATTTTTTATTGCAAATTTTAAAAAATATAAAAACTTGTATGTCTAACCACCTTAACTTGGTCAAAACTTCATGAAATTCAATTGATTTTTTTAATCCTATAGTGTGCGAAGCATAGAATGTGACACATGTTTCAAATTAAAAAAATGTGATACCATTTGAAAGCTATAGATGTTTTTCAATCAGCCTATAAATCAAGACTTTGCTCGTAATTCAAATAGAAAATGAATAATAATTATTTATTAAATTCAAAGTAAAGCATAATTTATATTGGTGGAAAGATGATAATTTCATTTAAAAACCCTTTTCATTTCATCAATTTTGGGTTAAAAAAATTTGTCAACCACATACCCTACAAATACCCATCATATTGCCACTTTTTGGCCCATCATGATCCTGCACATGCCCGCATGGTTCTTTGCATTTCACCACAGGTTAGTGGGATCCTTACCTCTATACTACAAGCTTGACTTATTTAACCTATGGTACTATAGTTTACATTAATGGTCACATATGGCTTACTTCCATACCGCATGCTTCGTCACATCCTTCCATGGTATAGCGGTTCATACCACCCTACTGCATGCATTTATTAGCTTCCTCATGGGATCGCAAGTTATTCCCTGCTATACCACACCCTTCATTTTTCCTTCTCATGGTATGCTGGTTTATGATGTATTTAAACTCTCTCATACTGCCTAACTATGTCCTCATCATAATACTTCCATAGTATGGTGATAAATATCTTCATGTTGTCTATTGCACATTGCCATCCTACCAAGGGTTTAGATTACTACTGAGGGATCATAGTAGTATACTTTAAGGGATTTGGAATTTTTTTAGCTAAAAACATTTTTTCTTAAGTATATATGATGAATTTTTGGCTTTGTATATGTCTTTCAATATTAGTCACACCTAAAAAATAAAATGGAATATAAGGGTCAAGGCCTAGGTCATGGAGCCAAAGGTTAATTGTGATGATGGAACTAGGAAATAAATTAAGATTCTAACACACCTCATGATGACCTAGACTATGTTTTTCCTTCATCTTACTTGTGTTATGTTTTTATGAGTTCTTCTCTTATGAATATATCCCTAAGGAAAAAATTTCTGATACCTATAATTGTAAACATCTTAATTTTTGTCTGCAAATTATTTTTGATCTATAAACTGAATTCTATTTTAATTTTCCACTTGCAATTATCATTGGATTGGAAATTCAACAGTTATCAACTTATAAACTCAATAAAGTTTTACTGATTCAAGTTGCTAATTTATACATTATTGTTTATTTGGACTTTAGGAAATGAAACAAAATGATTGTAAGGCACAAATTAGATGATACTGATCATAATAAATAAATTTTAGTGATAGAATATGAGCATGCACATACAAAAAAGTGGCCAAGAATAATGAATATTTTTTGAGTCCTGGTTCGAAAATACAAGTTGTAAATCCATTATGTAGTATTATTTGTTTAATAGTGTTTAATGAAATTTTATAGGCAAGAGCTTTATGTATATAAGACATAATATGATTTATTTATTTTTTGAATGAAAGAGAAAATGGTATGTGGGGAAAATTCCCACTCCTATTCTCTCTTTTTCACTCAATAATGTCCTAGGAACCCAAATTGGATTGACTATCAACCTAAAATGTGAGTCAATTTTCAACAAGGAAGACTTAGAAGGGGGTTATTTTAGCTTCAAGGAGTTCACCACCAAGAAAAAGGTTGGAAAAGACACTTTAACATTCAACTTACAAAACCTAATAATGCAAGCTAAATGATGAAATTATGCAACAGGGAGTTATGATGTGTGTACTTGGGAAGTCTGGAAATGTGATGAGGATTCCAAAAATGCAAAAATGTTGTCAAAACATGATTTGGATGACTAAGACACCCTTACTATTGACTTAGTCCCATTGTTTTCGAGGCAGATGCAAAATATTTGGATGTCAGAACCGGATCTGAAAGAATATCTAAAAAATACCTTCGGGAGGACAAAGATGCCCTAGGTGGCAACTTAGTCCCATTTGAAATTTTTGAAATCTATGAATGTGGTCCCAAGGCTCAAGGTCTACACTTCCTTCTTCTTAGATCTTAGGTTCTGAAACTTCTAAATTTGGCCTATAGGCGAGTTTTAGTGAAGATGACAACCTTGTAATGCAACTTTGCACTTCAAATAATCTTCAAGTCTGCAACCTAAATCTACAATCACAAACACACAAGAGAGGAAAAACTTGTTGATTGTTAGTAAATGGGGGTTTTCCTTGGTCAAACCCCTTGTTGGTAATCAAACCTTGAAATGAAATTAAATGGAGGGAAATGATGAATTAGTAAAGTGCTATGTTGCAACTCAGCAAACCCTTGTTATGAAGTATGCAAACTTGTGTGAAGTGGCTAGCTTGGATATGGATCTTGAATCAAAGGAATTCTTGATTTTAATGGACTTGAATTGCTTTTGTTGAATAAAAACCCTATAGCACAAATGTTAGTTGAAAAATACACATGATGCAAGAAGATCTTTGATATGATACTTGAATCTTTATGATGGCTCCAAATGCTTGATGAAATACTCTTGAATGCTATTGTGAACTCAATTATTCTATGATGAATGGAAGAACATTGTATTTATACTTATTTATGCTTAATATCCCAAAATTACACTACAACAAGCTGACACATGAATTGAAATTGAATCCCAAAAAAATAGCCTAAGGGGGACATAAACACCCTAGGTTGTGTCTTAGTCTTGAGGCATGAAACTCGGGGCATAGATTCCAAAATGGGGCCAATTTAAGGCACATTTGAAATCAGGGTCCCATGACCTTTGGGGGACAAAGATGGCCTAAGTGGCATCTTAGTCCTAACCCAAAAATTGGGGACACAGCCAAAATAATTAAATTATCATTTCCCCTTTGAGGTTTTCCAGGATTAGCCATAGAAAGATATAATCCATTGAGCTTGTGGATGCAAAATAGGACCAATTAAGACATAAAGAGGGATAAACAAATCAAGGCGAGCCCAAACAAGTGTGAAAATGCAAGGGTATGCATTTTCCTACACTACAGTTTTAGAGGAAATAAAAAGAGTGCAAAGAAAATGTGGAGAAAATACAAAAGGAAAGAAAAGATATAGTACTGTCATCTCAGAGAAGGTGAGGCATTTGTGATTAAAAAAATGTAGTTGGTGAAAATGATAGTTGTGGTGACATGCAACCTAGTATAGCACATGGTGATGTGTAGCCTAATATAGCATATGGTGATGTGCAACCTGATATAGCACACAGTGATGTGCAACCTAATATAGCACATGCTGATGTGCAACCTAATATATCACATGGTTATGTGCAATGTTGTGATGATCTCTTCGGAATAATTCTTTAAGAGAGATTATTGAAAAACATTAGGGCAAAGGAGCAATAGGTTTGTGGATGATTTTTTCAACATTAAATGATGTGTTTAATGATGTGGAATCTATGGAGATCGATAATGATCTACCTACTTATGCCACACCTAATGTGTCAAAGGAGCATGAAGTTCTGATTAGTGAAATTCATGAAGAGAGACCTCTTGTATCTATTGTGCCTCAAAGTGCACCTATTGCATCTAAATTTTTTTATGGAACTAGTGGATCAACCAGAAATACTGATAATCATAATTTAATAGAAGATGTGGATGCTTTTATCAAAAGACAAATATTGAGTTAAGACTTGTACATATCTACAGAGAGGAAAGCAAAATAAATTAAATTAGAAGGAAATAATCCATTCTTGCTTGAGGTATCGAGAGATGGTGAGCCTTTTGGGCCAAATGTTACAAAGTGGGGCATTGAGTTGGGTGTAAAGTGTAGGGCCCATTTGGATATTTTCAAATAAAATTTTACAGTTATGGAAAATGTTATGCAAAAAATGGAAAATTCTTTTGAGACTACTGGTGGAAAAATATCTAGAAAATTCTACAAGCAAAGGATGAGACTTTTGTTGAACAATTATAGATATAGTTGCAAAAAAATAATCATATTGGGAAAAGATGGGTTTGAATATATTCTATCAACCAAAGAGTGGGAGGCACTGAGATAGAGTATGAATTCTAAAGAATATTTGGAAAAGAGTAACAGAGGCAAGAGAGCAAGAGATAATGTGAGGGTTGGATATACATTTGGCCAAGGCAAGTTGCATGCCAAAAAGGTCAAATTTGTAGTAAGTGTATGGATTTTTGGTTCAATTTACATTGTGTTATTTATTTCAATTTTTTATTGAACTAACTATATGTTGAAATTGACATTGTATTTTAGGTGGAAAATAGTAATAGAGAAGCAAGTGCAGAAGATATTGTCAATTATATGGCATCACTAGATGATAGTAAATATAAGAGTCAAATGAAGTTGAAATATAGTTTGTCAACAGAGATTTTACAACCATCTATTCAATGCCAAGTAAAAGCCTTTGTAGATCATGTCAACTCAAATGAACTAGGGTACCAAAAGGTAATGAATTGCATATTCAGTCTCAGTTAGCAAGTTATGTAGTTGGTTGAATCCATTAACCCTATAGTTTATACATGGAATGAGCATAAATCCATGGATTCAGATGAGGTAAGAGGCTCTATTGATCTCACTTCTTCTTGTTTGGAAATTATATATAAAAATTTCTCTTAACATGTAGATTATTGAAATTTGAGCGTAGGTGAATCCAACCCAATTTCCTTATTGTTGGAGTGATCCAAAAAATGTTGTTTTGGAAAAATATATAGCTTATATTATTTACTTGACTATTGAATGCTTTGTATATTTTTTTGTACATGATGGTTAAACCACATGTAGAGCAATTTTATCAAAGCAATAGGAAAAGAAAAATTCCTTCATGGTGTCAACAGAGCTGCTAATATTGATAGTGATGAAGTGGACAAGAATTTGCAACACAATCATCTTAGTTCCCTTGAATTTGACGTAATTAATATAATAGTTTACAGTTATCTATCCCAATGTTTTGTCATTCTTCATGCTTAAAATATTCTTTTGGACAAAAAAATATAGATTTTTCATTCTTTACTTGAATTATATTGATTTTTACATGATTATTAAACCACATGATGCAGAGCAATTATATGAAAGAAGGAAAAAAAGAAAAGGGCCCTATCAAATGAACTCTCTACAAAGCTATGCAACTTAATTTTTGCAATGACATTGATAGTGGTTATGATGATGAACTCAACAAGTACACACATGATATTCATTGTGGTAGTTGTGATGAACTCGAGGTGAGTACTATGAAACCACTTGTAAGTACTATTCAAGTATGTAACAGTTTTTTTACTATGTAAATAAGGGTAATCATTACCTATTTGATAGAAGTTGGTTAGAATAGTAGTGAAGTGTAATTAGCTACTATACATAGATTATGGAATTAAGGGAGAACATATAACTTACATATGGAAGCTTAGATCTTAGTTGTAATAGACTATTTTACAAAAGCACATACAAAAATTGATTTGTTCCAAGACATAAGATATTACATACAACTATCAAAAACAATATAATGTGTGTTTTATATCTCAATATAATGTGTTTTTTTTTTTGTAGAAATTTATTGATAAAATATAAGAAGGGTATACAGTTGAGGTTTTGGATCCACATGATGGTGTTGCTATAGGCATTGGGTGGATTCACTCACTATCTATTGTACATGGAGTCAAATTGAAAGGAACAAGAGATGCAAATGTAAGTATTTTATAGGTCTCAAGTAGCATACCCCTTCCTCATCTAGAAAAATTTGATGGAGTTGTCCGTCTGAAAGAGAAAGAAGGGACATTCACATGATGACCACTAAAATATTTGAAAAAATCCACAGTGTTAGCCATAAGTGTATAAGAGAAAAAGAAGTGTTAGTAGTAGTAGAGTGCGGAGAGTGAAGTTGCAAACAAAGAATGTACTGAGCCTGAATAAGTTGAACTGAAAGAAAAACTAGAAAATCTTATTTGGGTGTACATTATGTGAGTAGAACAAAGAATGTTATATCTTACTGCAACTGTAATGTAAAACCCCTTGATTATGTTTTTCTCCTTTTGTTTGGGTTCCATTCATTCAAACTAGTGCATTATAGAAGAGGGTATATGTTGTTGTGTAAGTAGTAGAAATAGAGAATAGGGGTGTAGAAAAGATGTAAATACAAGAGAAGATAAAGAGGTGTAGAGAACAGGAAAAGTTGCAAAGAGTGCAACATGCATGTATGTGTAGTTGTAAATAAGTTGCAACATAGAATTTTCATCAAAATTCTAATATCTTGCATAACCAAAAAAAAGGCATTGTAACTCAGTTTTCTCAATCACAACACTGAGATACACACATTGTAACAGTACATTTCTCAAAGCAAAGACACATTTTTGTCTTGTATATGTTCTAAGAACATGTTTTCTCAATACAATTTTAGTATTTTTCCTTCTTAATAGTCATTTCGTTATGTGAAAATCAACGATTGATTATGTTCTCCTTTTTTATCTATTTAAACCTCAATTAAAGCATTGTCTCATTTCCAACACTTATAGGCAGAAATTAGTGAACAAAAATAATTAAATAAACTACCAACTGACTAAATATACTACCAATAGATAGAAATTAGTGAATAAATATGACTAAATATAATGATTATGTAATTAATAAACAATGTATCAATTACCTACCAGTTGACAGAAATTAGTGAAAAAAACAATTAAATAAACTACCAAATTGATCAAAATGATTATTAAAATTAATGACTAAATACACTACAAATGGACTGAAATTAGTGAATAAAAATGACTAAATAAGTGACCAGTTAACATCAATCAATGACTAAATTAATGATAAAATATAGGAGTGAATAAAAAAATGACTAAATAAGTGACCAATTTAAAACAATCAATGACTAAATTACACATTTCCAAATCAATCAAATTAACGACTACATCACTGACCAAATCAATCAATCAGACAACTAAATTAATGAGCAAGTCTATCACTCGGACAACTAGATCAATGACCAAATCGATCAATCAGGAAACTAAATTAATGACCAAATCAATCAACTGAATGATTAAAATTGGTTTAAGCATCAATTTGGACACATTATAAATGACTGGAAATAAACTATTGTTGGTCACAGGACCATATTCAGTCATTTATAAGCAGTTTTTAGTAGTTTTTTTAGTCACATATTACTGTTTCTATTCTAGTGGGGTGATTTAGTCACAATGTAGATTATGCACTACATTTTCCAAAATTTAAAACTCTATTTCTGTGCTCGTGTTTGTTGTTGATAACATTCTGTTTTAGTTTACATAGTTTCCATTATAGTCATTTCAAGGTATTTAGCTTAAATTTTAGTTGCATTCATCTTGCATTTAGTATCCCTTGTATGAGAATTTCTACTTGGTTTCCTATTGCAAATACTATAGTGAGATGAAGTTTGAGACTCATGTCATCCCGCGACAACACAATTTTCATGGATCTTGGGTTATCTAGCTCTTTCACTCCTAGTATTAATACTACTTCACTAGGTATGGACCATACCCTCAACAATTCCTTACCTTCAAGTAGTGTGACACATGTTGAAAAAATGGCTACTAGTATTCCACAAGAAAATATAATCCAAATTCATGAAGACTTAGCAAACTTATAGAATCAAATAAGCCTTGAAAATATTTCAACTACCACTATTCCTACTAAATATAGCATTCATCGCATGATTGAAAGTGAAGGCGGACTTGACATTCTACGTAACATAGTTCACATCTTTGTAAAACACCTTAACCTAACCACTAGTTGTTCTTTACCTACAAAAATTGTCACAAGCCAAGGAAGAATTCAAATTCCTCCTCCCATAACAATTGTCTCTATTCCTTCCTATAAAAATACTCAAGTTACAACAATAATACAACTGACTAGTAATGCGATCCCTTCCTTAGGTATTTTTGCTAACATCACTAGTACCTTTGTGGCATTGCATGTCATATTTCCTACCATTTTACCACCTATAAGCATTCCATTCACTTGTCCTTCAAACACATACATACCTCCACCATTTTCACCTCCATCTCACAACACAAGCAATGACCCCCTCATAAACCAACTTTTCCAAACTGTTTCATCCCTTCAAAAAAAAGTTTCCACTATCAACCAAAATCAAAATTTCCCACCTACATATTATGTCAAAATCAATCCCTTGTCTTTGGACATATTGTGAACAACAATGCCACAAGGTGTAGAGGTGCCTAGATTCAAGAAATACGGGGCAAAAGGAGATCCTTCTAACCATGTTTCCATGTACATGGCTTTATGTAGTGAATTTTTTCTTGATGAAAAAATATTGGCTAAAATTTTCCCTAATTCCTTGAAGGATACTACCTTAGAATGGTTTTCTTCATTACCAAAAAAATCAATTCGTTCATTCAATGAAATTTTTGAGGAATTTATAAACCATTTCCAAGTGCATATGACCTCTAAGATGACCTTGGATAATTTGATGAGATGTATGAAAAAAGAAGAAGAAAATATTATTGATTTTATTTCACGCTATCAATCAAGTTATTCCTAAATCGATGTAAAGGTTCCCAATTCTCACCTTCAAAATATTTTCATAGAAAAATTTCAAAGTAAGATACAAGATAAACTTACCATTATGAAATTCCCCTACTTCATGCATTGGTGCAATTCCCTCCGTGATTATCAAAATTTAGTTAGTAGTCGTGATACAAAATCCACCTCTAGTCGAACTAAGAAGTTTGAGCCCACAAATCAGAACAATTACCAACCTTTTAGAAAGAGGCTTCCTTCAACTTAATCCCCCTAAAAAAAAATTCAAAATACCAATACCCCGATAGATGTCGTAAAAGCAACGATAACCTTTAACTATGGTATCCCAAAAAGACAATTCACTCCCCTACTCAACACCCTTCATAACACAATGTCATGACTTTTAGAACATCAAATGATTACCTTGCCTCCCATAAAAAAACTTGATCCTAATAATCGTATACCTCTAAACTTTATATCAAATTGTTATTTCCATTATCACCGACAAAATGGACATGATACAAAACATTGTAAGTGTCTTAAACATATTGTGGAAGAAATCATTGATTCTGGTTGGCTTTCCATTGGAGGTGTTAATGATCAAGGAAATAAGTCTATTTCCCCTCCTAACCAAAACTTGCAAATCATTACCAACCCCATGCAAAAACCTAATATTTCATTTGTCAAATATATTCAAACTACAAAGACTAATATTTGATGAATGTAGACACAAATGATGAGAACATAGATACAATTCAACAAAGTCCTATGTATACTGGTCAACAAGAAAAAAATTCTATCAATGGTTTGGTTGCATTGGTTGGAACTCAAAATCACAAAGGCCAACTTAAAAAGCCTCTTGGCATTGCTTTCTCCTCTAAATATATACTTAAACATGCACCCAATGGTCATCTTTACATAGCTAACCGAATCTATGATAAGCCCACTAATGCGATATTAATAGATCTTGTCTATGGAAAGAATGTGATAACCACATAATTCTTACTTCTACATGAGCTTTATCAAGAAATATATGACAAATTGAAAGAATGGACTAAGATTCATAATGGCTTTTCCTTCCCTACGATGGGATCAATCAACTTACCCTTGCAAGTAGGACCAAAAACACTAGTTATCTTATTCTCCATCATATCAACATCAGATCAATTCCATGTGAGGCTTGGCCACCAATGGATATGCTCCATGGGAGTGGTGTCGTTGATTGTGCATAAATGCTTAATGTTTACCTTTTACAATGAAATTTTTACTATGCATCAGAGTGGCTTTAACCCTTTTTTATTCTTGTGGAAAGTTTTCCTTAGACTTCTTCTAGCTTGAGCCTATGGAACCTATCAAACCTCATGAAGATTTCTTTCTTGAATCCTACAAAAAATTTAAGGAAAAATGCATTGAAAAATTATCCCTCTGAAACATGCCTCCACCTACCACCAAGCCTACCATCCTTGATGAAGCCATGATTGAATGAGAATACATTCCAAGAAACCAAGAGAAACCTAAGATACAACTTTCACCTATTTCCTACAAAAGACCAAGAGATTTAATGAAAACAACCCCATCATGCCTCCTAGAATAAAAAAAGTTTATAAAGTTAAAGAGAAAATGGTTGAACAACCTTCCATAGTTCCTTTCGTTCCTCCACTTGGGGAAGAAAATAAACCTATGGTTGATCATCTCGCTCCTACACAAACACAACTTGAAAACTAAACTAAAAGAAATAGACATGCTAGAGAGTATAGGAATAGACATTGTGCTCTTGCTCGAAGGTTAAATGAAGAAAATAACAAAGAAAATCAAAATCCAAACTTGACTAAAGCAATGCATGACAAGACTCCCTCTTTGTGAAAATAAAACAATCCTATACCACAACTATAGTAAGAGATAAACCCTTCTTTGGACATTATCATTTGACCTCTTGTTGTGATTAACTTGGATGATGATGATGATATTGCAAAGACCGATGAAAAAGTGAATAATGAATTGAATACATTGTTTTCCTCTTCCATGAACTTAAATGACAATTCTCCTAAGAAGAGTGTTGAACGTGATGATGGCCCTAGTTCGATAGTTGCTATTATCACTTTGGCTAGTTTTCCACCTTCTATATATGATGAACATGATTGGTATGTGGACAACTTGTTCATATATTGACTCACATGTGCCTTACTAGTCTTTTGTATTATTTATTTTTCTTTTGTCTGATTACATGTGCATAATGTGATCCCCCCATACTTTTCTATTTGATGCATCTCCCTCTCTTTGTGGCATTCCTCTATTTGTACCTCCATTCTTCTCTATGTCATAAATATTTTATCTTTTCCTTTATCTATTTCATTTGTCTTATATTTTCCTTTTGCAAATGACACAAGTCACTGAGACATTCATGCCTCTTCCATGTTGACTTAAAATGTTTTTCTTTGTTTTTTCTCTATTTGTGTCATTGCTCTAGTTCTATCAATATTTGGGGAATGATGATAGTGCTGAGCTCTTTAAAAAAATTGTAGAAAGAACATAGTGACCCAAAATCCATAGATCCCTCATGTGTTTGGAGTTTTCATTTTGGGAGAAACCTATCTCTTTTCATTTCTTTTAGCATGATGTAGCTTTATTTTGAAACATATGACTTGGAATAGGGCTTTCTAGGTTGTCTCTCATGTCCTTTGTCATTAGCATTTATCATTTTCTACTTTAAATTAATTGATCACATCATGGTGTTTAGCAATTTCTTTAAAGTGGGGGCATACATTGACATTATTCTTTTGCATTTCATGTTTCATGGTGTAGTCTTCTTACTTTATGCGATGCATCATTCACTTTGCAGATGACATTAGGTGTGATGTCCTTGGAGAGCATGATCTCTCTTAGCATATTATATTCCTCTTAGTTGCTCAATGTGACACAGTCCATCCCCCTAGTTATGAATCTTCTATTCTTTGATTGGTCTACTCTTGGAGACATTAGGCACAATGTAACCTAAGTTAAGACCTCACATGCACTAAGAAATACTTATTTGAATGTTCCTTATTGTTGCATTTATATTTTTGGTTATATGGCCACCTTGCATAATACATATTACATGTCTATGGATCCATCTTGTTTGTTCATGAGTTCCAAGCATACAAAAAAAAAAATTGCCTCATGAAGCTCAAAGTTCATTATTGTGTGGTGCCTTCTCAAAGTTATCAAGGGGTATAACTTTGGTATGGTTTGATAGGAAGCCCAACCAAGGCTTGAATTTCCCATAGCCACTTGTGTGTGTGATTTCATACTAGCCATGTGTGTATGTTTCTCACCTCTCTTAGATCGTCATCGAATGGATGACCTAAAGTTTCGTTGCCTTAGAGTGAGTGTGCATTTTTCAAAAAAATAGCCTAGATCTTATCCACATTGTACTGGACAAGCGATCAAAGCTTGATCCATTCCACCCCTTTTCTCTTTTGTTTTTTTTTCTTCATTTTCTTTGGAAATGTATTCTTGTTCCTTATTTTTTCTCTATTTATCATTTTCATGTGTGTTCTTTTGTGCCTATGTTATTTTTCCATGGGATGTTGATCTTGGGGGCTTGATCACCCCTCTTGATCATGATCATCCTATCTTACTAGAATTGGTGCACTTGGACCCCTCTTGAAGTGAGTTTGTCTACTTTAGTGTGAGTTTGAAGAAAGTTCATCCTCTCACTAAAGTGGGGGCTAAATGTAGTATCAAAGAAAGTCGTCAATGAAATTTTCACACTTGTTTAGGCCCTCCTTATAAAATTGAGCTTAATGATGCCCTGACTTAGTGTTGTAATGTGTTTAACACACCCACATTAAGTCTTGGGTCCTTGTGAACTAAATAAACTTAATCATACCTTATTTAGAGTGTTGTAAAGTGTTATAGAACACTTTGACAATTCTCTATGGTTTTATTAAATAATTAGGTTTCTTTATGATTTAATTGGCCTCATTTTGCATCCACAATCCTTAATTAATGCATATTTTTTAGGATAATCCTAACATAAATCAACATCCAATCATAATCCATGTGTTTTTAGGTTGTGTGGTTGATATCTAGTGATCTGAGACTCATACACCACCTTGGGCATATGAGTCCCACCTAGGGTTTTGGGTCTCAATCTAGATTTTACACCTTTCTAAGTATTTTTGAAAATGGTCCCATAATTTACGCCTAATGGGAATCATACACCACCTTGGGCATATGAGTCCCATGTGGCCCAAAATCAAAATTAATTCAAATTCTTGGTAGGATTTTATCCTCCTAGATTTGGTGTTAGCTTGTAGTGTTGTAATTTTAGGAAATTTGGCATAATTAAGTATAAATACAAGGTTCTTTCACTCATTTTCACCTAAGCATTCAATAGATCAACCTAGCAAGATGAATGAGTATCCATATAGAAAATTGGAGTTCACAAGGGCATTCAAGTGTTTGCAAGAGCATTCAAGAGTCTTCAAGGGATGATTATCAAGTGTCTTAGAGCATTCTTCAAGTATAAAGCATCATGTCGAAGTCTTCATGCACCATGTTTGTTTTTGAGCTAACATTTGTGATGTAGGGCTTTATGATCCAAGCAAGTAGTCAAATCAAGATCCATATCATTCAACCAAGAGTCAAGATCTACATCCATTAGAACCATCGCATACATGTTTGCAACCTCTAATTGCTAGGGTTTCATTGCAACATCATATTTTGTTCATTCATCATTCTCCATTCCTATTTCATTTCATTTCAAGGTTTGATTACCCAAATGGGGTTTGACCAAGGAAAACCCCTTTCTACTAACAAAACAACATTTTTCCCTCTCTTTATTGTGTGATTTGAAAGTTTAGGTTGAAGACACATTGAAGAGAAAGTTTGGATAAAGTTGTCAAAGTGTTCAAAGTTGTCACCTTGCATTAGAGATCATTGGAAGACTTCTACAGATTACAAATTAGGGTTTCAGATTTGAACATCAATTGGAAAGGATAGATCCGACATTAAGGAGCAACTTCAAAATTTTAAGTTTTAGAAAATCCTAACTAGATTGATAGACCAGTTCTAGCGTATGAGTCCCAGCCAACACTAAAATCAATGTTTTTAGAATTTCAAGCCTTCATCTAGTCTTCTTCACATTTCCAAGTGCACTCACATTTCATCTTATTATTCTCTATTCTATTTTACAAGATTTTTTAGGTCATTTAGTGAAAGGTTACATAATATTAGGGTTAAGCATTAAATATTGCATTTTATTTGTCTTTCCAATCCCTAGCTTAGTGCTAAGCCCCTCATTAGTTTACAATCATACCCTAGGACAACCCTATTTCCATATCTCTTTCTCCTTTGCATACCTAAGATTGAGATCTCTAGGGTTTTCCATGAATGAGACAATGTGAAGATTATTATTCTATCTCCCAAGCATAGGAGCAACAAAATTTAACCTTTCATATAATAAAAAATATATTATAATTTAAAAATCTACTATACCATTTTTAAGTCAATTTTTAAATCCCTTTTAAATAAACATTAGATGAAAACTAAATTATACTAATCATATATGTAGTAACTATTGATCATCAAATCCTATGGCTCTCAACAGTCTTATGGGAAATTCGGTGAATGGGGGATCAATTTGAATCTCACTAAATACCTCCAAGATTTTTTATAGATAGTCAGCTCTTCTTTGAGGGTTTGGAGTAAAGGGTGGAAAGAAATATAAATATAAAACATGAAAAGGATGATATGCCAATGCTTTTACAACATTTCAAACCTAACCATTTCTATGATTAATATAATTAGACACATAATGCCACAACCCTTCATTGTTGGAAAGAGAGTGAACAACAAAGACTAACAATCAAGAACAATGTAGATTTTCAAATCTTCTTGTATGTAGTGTTGATTAAGGTTCAATCAAACATATAGATTTCTAAGGGTAACATAAAGAAAATTCAGAAATTGCATAAGCTCTCTCTCCTAATACAACATAATATAGTAAAACAACAACACTTCAGAAAAGTAGAGAAATCCAATGAAATAATCCAATTTTCACAAAGTCATTATTCTACCATACAAGCATACAACATGGAAATCAGCTACTTCAACTATCCAGATTCAGATTGCAAGACACAATGTTTCATTCAAAATGATAATATTAAGAAAGAAATCTTGAAAAAGGCCATACATGCACAATATCAACAATTTATCCTCAATAGTTCATGATTTAAATATCAAATGAACTTTAAAACAAAGGTCGGATGCTAATTTGACAATAGTTTAAACCTTTAAATCTATATAACATTCTAGAGACAAGTAGCTCTGAAATTTTTCTTCTGAAAGTAATTCTATATCCTAATAAAACTAAAGAAACTTTCCTTCACCAAGGAAATTGAAACTTGAAATTTCAACCCCTCATTGTGGCATTGCCCTCCTTATATGGCAGTGTTGATTAAGGTTCGATCAAACATAAATATTTCTAAGGGTAACATAAAGAAAATTCATAAATTGCATAAGCTCTTTCTCCTAATACAACATAATATAGTAAAACAACAACACTTCAGAAAAGTAGAGAAATCCAATGAAAGAATCCAATTTTCACAAAGTCATTATTCTACCATACAGGCATACAACATGGAAATTAGCTACTTCAACTATTCAGATTCAGCTTGCAAGACACAATGTTTCATTCAAAATGATAATATTAAGAAAGAAAGCTTGAAAAAGGCCATACATGCACAATATCAACAATTTCTCCTCAATAGTTCATGCTTTAAATATCAAATGAACTTTAAAATAAAGGTCAGATGCTAATCTGACAATAGTTTAAACCTTTAAATCTATATAACATTCTAGAGACAAGTAGCTCTGAAATTTTTCTTCTGAAAGTAATTCTATATCCTAATAAAACTAAAGAAACTTTCCTTCACCAGGGAAACTAAAACTTGAAATTTCAACCCCTCATTGTGGCATCGCCCTCCTTATATAGCTGCAGAAAAAGAAAACATCGCCTCAAAATAGAAGTCAATATTTCCTGGTGTTTGATAGTTAATGGCACATGATCCCATCGTAGACATTTGGTTAGGTCACAATTATCTTTTCTCATCAATTCTTAGCTGCTACATTCATGTTTCTTAGATATTTAGCCAAGATAGATGCTCGTAAATGATCAAATCCTAAAAAAAACTGCCTGGAAAAAAGATCCAGTTGACCAATCACATCACCTAGAGGCACTAACTCAAAGCTTCCATCCCAAAAACCAAGAAAGAAAAAGGCAAGCAACTCAAAAAAACTCCCAAAAATATATCACTTTGTAGGATACGCAATCCGCTCATAGCGAAGAGGTGACGAGTCAAAAAGGCTTAGACTTTTGAGCTCATGAATATAGCTCCCTTGAAAATCCCTGATGAGCCAACACGTGTTTTGTACTCTCTCCCAAAAGGGATATGAAAGATGAAAATTGTGCAACTACCACATGGCGCATTGTGCACCTTTTCGAAATCTCTACTTGAGTGTGGGCACACTCAAAACTAAAAACAATATACAAGCCAAAAATCAAAATGATTAAGGATAGTTCTGTGACTCACAAGGGGTCTTTGCTTGTGGAGGTACAAACCTAGGCCTTTGGTTGTTCTTGGTGTTTGATGAAAGTAGCTCGCTGAGCCTCCTAGTCTGCATCAGTTGGTAGGATGAGGTTTCAAATCTACCTATACGCTTGCTTGAGATCAAAACTCTCCTTAAAAGACATGAAAGCCCATCTAGAAGAAACTGCTCCTAGGTGAGAAGAGAGTCAAGAAAGAGCATAGACCTCATGCTCAACATCATCCAACAAGGGTGTTGTACTCAAACTTGGGAGTTTTGCAAAGGTCCAAATTTTGTGTTGCATTGCATCAGTGACTTGCTCCATTGCCAGCACATCTTCATCTAGTGAAAGAAGAGGAGACAACCCATAAGTATCCAAGACACTAAAGCCCTTCTTGATCTCATCAACTTTCTTATTCAGTACTATCTAACACTTTTTACATTTTTCCACAACCTTGTGACAATTAATGATCTTATTGGCTTTGATGAAGGCGACCCACCAATCAGGAATCCTCGCTCTCTCCAACACTTGGTCAGTGTCAATGCACAACTTGGAAATAAAAATATGTGAATCTGCCACTCAGGATGAATATTTCTACATGAAGTGATTAGCCATCAGACTAACCTTGGCATTCAACTCCATAACATCCCTTAGAAATTGTAAAGTGAGACCAATAATGGAAATACAGGCTATTATCCATTCCCAATACATGAATATTAGCCTCTTTATTATTGGGAGGGCTCTAGATGCTCATGTAGCGGCTAACTCTTGGTTAAATTGGGCCTCTCTTGCCCTTGTTCATTCTTCCATTTTATTTTTCTCCCAAAGGATGGTTTCCAACTCTGAGCTTAGCCTTCTGAATTCCTATCTTGACTCTTCTGCTTCCACCTAGATTCTCCTAAGATCATCAGAGGTTCGGGATCGAGCATCATCTAGCTCTCTCTTTAGATTTTCAATTTTAGCACGAAGCTGAACCTATTCACTCTGAGCTTCCACAAGCAACTTAGACACATCTCCTTGTTGGACTTTAATTTTCTTTACGGGGGCTACTTCAACTTCTCTAGCTCGGATCTCATTCTACAATGTGCTTATGGTTTCTTTTTCATTTTCCAACTCTACCTCACGCTTGTTTAATTTCCTGTCTAGCCTCTCATAGTTAGCATATACCACCTTCTGAGTTGCTTTGGCTAGGACCACTTTTTTTGCATAGGTGATTTTCATTCAAGTCTAGGCCTACAACATGAATGTCATAGTCCTCTATTTGCATTTTCCCTTTGGGCTTCATGGTAGTAATGAGCAAAGAGTTATGCTCCTCATTGAAGCAGGCTTTAATCTTCTTTGTGGTGTGCTTCTCAGCATTCTTCAAAAATATTTTTTGCTTCCTAGCCTTTTGGGCCTATTTGGTAACATCAAAATGACCCTGAAGAGTCTGAGGGACATTGATGCTATATGTTGCAATGGAAGCACCAAGGTGCAATCCAAAAAGGGTGATGATAGGGGAGACTTCAGATGTGTGAGCATGAGGGGACACAAAAGGTAGTGTGATCATGGAAAAGGGTGGGACACCAAATTGAGCAAGGGAAAAATCGGTAGGGATGAACACAAAAATAGGCTAATGGAGAGGTTCCTTCCCAAAAGCAGATGGACTGAGAGTGATGGGTAAAGTGGTGGTATCGGTTGTTTCAATGGGGGCCCTTGACAGGGCAATTAAAGACATAACGGTGGTCGTAGTGGATGATGCTCTTTCGGCACACGGGGTGGTTTCAATGAGTTCATTAAAAATGGCTAGGGGTGCATTTAGGATTACCAGCTCAAGGTCTAAGGGTGGAGGATTCATTTCTATGGGAGGTGGGCAAAGGATTGACCAAAGATGCAGAAATAGGAGGAAGAGGGGGAGCGAAACTTATGTGAGCCGTAATGGTCAGGACATTTTGCAGGGCAGACTCCACTTCTTCCTCTTGTCAGACCAGTACATTAGGGGCACCTAGATCTTGAATCATTCTTCACTTTGTATTACTAGAACTAGCATATTTAGATCCTCTGGCAATAGATCCTTCTGAAACTTGGCCTTCAACAGTGACTAGGGATCCTCTTGGAGATCCTTTTACCTTTACTCTGGGTGCTAGAGGTACATGGAGCTTGTGAATCCTTTCATCTCGATTATCTCTAAGTATCGGATTTAATCCTGAACCTCATGCCTCAAAGTATAAATCTTGTTCAAATTATAATTACACTTGTTGTAAATAAGGACCAAGCCCAAGACCACTAGTAAATTTGTGATCTCATCCTCTGCCTTCCATTTAGTTAGTATTACCTGACTCTTAGCAATTATAAGAGGAAAGTCATAGAGCTTTGTTTTGTTCCTCCCAACACCATAAATCCTATTGATGATGGTTACCTGATGACATGCCTCAAATGGAAAGACCTTATATGTTACAAATATGGGGAGTTAGAATGCCTCCCTGGGAAAAGCATGAAATTTGACGAATGTGAAATACTCACTAAGGAAATAATCCAATGGGGTCGGTAGATCTCTTATCCATTCCATAACCACTTGAGAAAAATGACCAATGGGGCAGGGCAACAAATCTTGGAGTATTGGCCTCAAAGAATTGTTTGTAAACTGATAATAATTCCCTATCTTCGAAAGCACAAGGGTCCATACAAAAATTGATTGGAGATAACCCCTTTCATCTAGCCTAGATACTGGTACATTCCTACCCAGCCACTCAAAATTCCGATGTAAAAGAAAATGAGATAGAACAAAAGAATACTTGAATTTGGACTCATTATTTTAGTTATTCAACTACTCTCTCATGGTCTGAGCTATTACCTCAACAAAATCATGTTGCCACAATAATGGGTTACACTTTTTGGGACATCCTGATTTTTGCCTGAAATCACATATTTTTAGAAAATACAATGATTTATGACTTTAAAGGTTCCATTTAAATTATTTTAATTAAAGAGGGATTGATCAAACCTCCTTAGATCAAACCCCCTTGGATAGAACCTTGTTAGATTTAAACCATACCTATAATCAAGTCTCCTCTACACCTATCAAAATGTTGATAAAAAACCACTTTTGATTTACCTTTTGGGTGATCAAATGAATTCATTTAAAATTTATGTTTTGTAACCCTCTAGCTTATTGTAAGCTTCCCAAAAAGTATAATTTTAAATATGTTTAATTTATTATTATATTTATTTTTATTTCTTGTGAATGTAGGATTTTCAATGAACATCAAGTTCTTTATTTCACACATACGAAAAAATAGAAAAGTAGAGAAAAAAATTCTAAAAAATACATGTGCACTAGGTATTGATGTCCTTATTCCAGCAAAAAAGAATAAGTTAATAAAAATGAATACAAAAAACGTTATGGGGTTGAAGTACACCTCTGTCCAAATTATAATTACGCTGACTTGGAAAATTAATTAAAAAAAATATGTGACAAAAAATTATGAAAAAATATTCATTCCCTAGATATTGGTGTGAAAATTTTGTATTTTAAAAATTATAATTTTATCCTATCTATAAAAAAAAATTCATGGGCTGAAGTAAACATCACTTTTTAAAAATGTTGATTAGTAGAAAAAATAAGTTATTAAAAATTACATAAAATGATTCACAATTTTTTTTTAATTTTTTTTTTTAAATATAATTAGAATCTACACAAAATATCTAACAAATAACTATTTTGGTTCATCTTGAAAACCTTAATGGTTTAGTTGCTATAGGTGTAAGAAAGTGAATGTCTGGTGAAAAATATTGATTTTAATGTCAAGTTTGGCCAAAAACTGTAACCCATTATTGTGGGATCACCCACTACTTTATTAAGAATAATTCCATTTTTCTTTTGTTTTTTGCACCAAATGAATGAGCTTGTTTTATCCTTCAATTCATTGAGTTGATTAAATGCTAAAATGAGACCATTAGTTTGTGAGAAAGGGATATAGGATTTAGTAAGGAAGCAATATTTTAAAACACTGTGAGTTAGGTGCTACAAAGTGACATTATAATAGTCCATTAATTTCTAATGTTCAATCATAATTGTATTACTGGTTGATTGCAAGTTATGAATCCATTTTTCCCTTAGCTAGGGCACTAATTGTTTTATTAGTTTATCTTATGGCCAACTGAGCTAGTAATGAATTTTTTCCTAAGATTGAAGATGCAAACGAACTCATAACATATTCTAAACTACAATGCCCCAACTTTCAGTATATAAATGCATTCCCTGAAACAAGTAACACTTTCACCTGAGGTTTTCCAAGCCTTTGATGAAGTAAGTTTCTTGAGGAAGTGCATCTATGTGAGGAAATTCTCTTATCTGAATTTGAGATATTATGAGCATGCATAGGATTACCCTCCTGGGTCTCACAGAGCTTGAAGAGAAGAAGTAAGGTACTAAGTACTTTACTTAAGTGTTGGCCAATCCTCAACCTTGTTGATAATTGAGTTGTGGAAAATTTATAGCTAAGGACTGAGATTAAGTCTGCTTCTAAGAAAATAACCAAGAGATTCAATAAGTGTTATGTTTTACACTTCCTAGTTGCCATATAACCTCAAGGAAACCAATTTTTTTGGGACAAACTTTGGAAACAAGTGAGGTGCTACCATGGAACCATATACTCTTAAAATAGTATAATAGGGGTATGAAATAACATCTCCCTAGTTATGATGAGCTCCTAGCTTAGGCTTTCTCTCCTTGGGTCTTAAAAAATCATATTGAGCTATGGGAATTCTAGGTAAATTCACAATCAAGACCCTCTTCAGTTCAAAATAAAACAAATACTAGAATGTCACATAGTCATATGTCCTATCATCTTTTTCCAAGATTATGGTCTAGCATTGTATGAGCAGATCCAAGTTACCCACCTTTCTTTCCAAGATAATATTATGTCCAAAGTAAATTGCACCCTTTTAAAAAAACATGTGCATCAACAATGAATACCAATTGAATCTCACTCTTGATTCACCCTTCTTCAACCTTGTTAGTCCTTCATGCATTCTTTCTGAAAAAAACCCCATGAACATAATGATATAATGCACAATACAGGGAATGTTGGATATGGGAAACCAAATAAATCCATGCCATTGGCATTCTAGAGATAGGATCATAACCAAATATTTGGAAAATGGAATAGAAAGTCCTTTTGAAGCAGTAAACAAAATAGTTAACTAGGAAAGGCTCTTTATCATGTGGTCATATTACAATCTTCTAACCTACAAATTTTTGCTAAGAATCTTAGCAGGACATGGAATATGAATGAAATCCTAGTTTTATCATACTCTTGTTTAAGAGTTTCTTCATTTACCTTATGCATTTCATCAATCCATCTAGTGAGATTGAAAACAAAACTCAATTCCTCCTTAGTGATTTTGACTATTTCTTTCCCATCATATGTTCTTTTAGTCCTTGTGACCGGGTCATAATTAGTAGCTATTTCCTTAGGAAATTCCACATCCATATAATCATTTGGCACAATCAACTTTCCTAGGTCACAATTCTAAGGGTTTCCTACTAGGATACCCAGATTTCTATTCCTAAAAAATGCTATAAAATAGTCCCCATCCTGTATAAGGTAATTTTGCACCTCTGATACAACATCTCTTGTCAAACAAACCCTCTATTATGCGAACCTCTAGGAATCAATTGGAATTTAGGTTTGTCACTGGTTGAGGGTGGTAATTGATCCATGGGGTCTTTATTTAAAGGTATTTTGGGAGCAAAAGCTTCCCCTTTAGATGAAGACACTTTTATTTTAGGAGCCATAACACAAGAGGCACTATAATGTAGGGTTTATGGTTTATCTAAACAAGGCCTACAAATTTTGTGAGGGTTTGACATGAATTATGCAAATGTAGAATTAACAAATTCTTCTTTATGAACATCAAACCTTTAAAATGTTGAACTAGGAAGACCCTAACAGACTCAAGCTTGAAAAACCACAACTTATCAATAATGCTAGAAAGAGGGCAATAATTCACTTACTGGTTCTCTTTGTAGGTTGAAAACCCTAGTTCCAATGGTAGAAAATGTTGAGAGACCACAACATGAGCTCCTTGAGTGTGTCGAGTATATTTTTCAATGTTAAATTATGCCTTTAAGAAAAATATTGTTAAATATGCAACTCCTTACTTCGGTAGATCAATTCCCTTTTAGTTATTAAGGCTCACTCACATGAACGAGAATAGATCACTTTCCCTCAGTTAATTTTTGAATATCAGTCGTTGATCCTTTTGGAGTCTTAATTGATCAATGATCTAGATTTGACCACTTTATTATGAAAGATGTGACTTTACACAACCACAATACTTACCAAATTATAGGAGGCCACATTGAAACCACTTGTTAGTAGTACGGGGGATCCATCATCCCTTTGTCACTATAGCCCTTATCCACATATCCTTTTACCCTTTCCACAATGAGTCATAACTCGTGTGAAAATTTCAACAATAGGGAGATGGGGAAAGGCTGAGATTAGATCTCTCAGGCTCTTTCTACACACTTCTTAGTTACCCCCAACTTTATCCTTCATACAACATCCATGGCTCAGATTAAAAGATCTTTAAGCACGTGCAATATATTTGCATGAGTAATGCACACTTTATTTTCCATTCCCTATGTGGAGTGATGCAAGAGCATCTACCAAATTCCAACAACTTCAAGGGGTACTTCTAACCCAAGCAACAAATGAGAATATAAAATAACCAAAACACCATTATTTCACTTAACCTTTCATCAAAATCCATCAGATGCACTTAATTCTTCTATTCTACAGAGCCACAAAACATCAAAACTTGGATCCAAACCTTTATGAGACTTGAATACATCTCAACAATCATCAGTAGTCAAAATCAAAACAATAACCTGATTAGAGATACTAAACCAATCAATTTTTTGACCATTCACCAAACTACCCTTCATTACAACTTGTTTTCATAGAGAAAAAAAGGAAAAAAACCATAAAATCTTACTTCCAACTCTTATCAGACCTTGAAACACCTTTTATAACATCAATTAGTCTACTCTAATGCAATTTCAATCAATCTTTTCACTATTCCAATAGAAACTCGGTTTCTTACATGTAAATTTGAATATCCTACTAGCATTGCAAGACCCTTAAAATGGGTATACCATCAAGCCCATATCGAAACCACATAATATTTTCACATATCCAAAAACCCATTTTGTACAAATTTAACATATCACAAAAGAAAAAACACTTGTTTTGGAAAATACATGCAAACCAATAGACTATCCACTGGTAAAACCCATTAATTAGGCCAAATTTACAAATGAAGTAGTCTTAAATCATCACATAAACACCAAAAATCTTTAAAATGTCCTTTAATAGGTCTCAAAACTTAGTATTCATCCATTTTTAGGGGCTGAAAAACTCAAATAAGCACTGAATCCAAAAACCCTTAATTATAGGCTTTACAATGCAAAAAGGGTGAGGGTCTATTGAAAATGAATGTTGAAAACTTCAATTACATCTACCACCTCTTTAAACATATTATATTATGTCTACATAGGCTTCTCAAACCTTCACAAAGCTTAGAACATCAAGATTTCAACAAAACACTACTTCAAACCACCATTTTCATACACTAATTTACTAAAAACGCCTTGAGATAGCCTAGGGATTTCTCAAGAAGGAATAAGAATGTATTTTTTTACCATAAAAATTAGATATTATTGAATAATATGTTATCATAAACCTTCACACCAATTTTTATGATATTTCATTGGAAAAATTAAGAGATATTGAATTTTAATTATCTGTTGCCCTCCTAAAATCTGAACTTAATTGCCCAGAGTAAATTTTTAATAATTGGAGAAAAACTTAATAAAATTGAATGAAACAAAAAAAAAACTTCTCTAGATTCATGACACCATCAAATCCAATGACTTTCCCCAAGAATATGATCGTACAAGTCTATACAACAACTTGCAACAACATTTTACCAGTTCGAAATACAAAAAATGCAAAGTTTTAAGCATGCACAGGGGTTTCTAAATGATTTTCTTCTTATTCAAACTTACCTCCTACTTTAAAATGATGTACAATGCATTTTTTATGGATTTTCATCTTCCCCAATCAACTAAACCTTCTATTTTCCCACTTGACTCTTCATATTCTTTTTTTTTTCTTTTTTGCATTTTTACATAATTGGCAATTTTTGCAAGTTTTGCTCTTTCCATATTTTTGACCACCTAGATACTTATAAAGGACTTTATTGAATTAATTATGACCTTGTTACATTTATTTTACACTTGAAAATTCAAATTTCACAAATTTTTCCTTTTGAAAGTATTTAGAGGGCAAGGTGCTCCTACTCCATGGAGTTATTTAATTAAATATTTGCTCATACGCCAATGCTTCTATGCCCTTTGGATTAATCCACATGGAAGATACCTACTTCCACATTAGGAGTCTATAAGGAAAGTGGGACCCACACATGATATCAAGGAGTGGTCAAGATCAATCCACGTCACTTGCTATCGATCGTTGATTCCTTTGAAAATTTAGCGATGCTAACCATTTGAAACCATCAAGACCATCATCAGAGGAGACACATGGAAATAATATGCCAACCCATGTAATTAATTTAATAAGAAAGAAAAAAAAATGAGCATGTGGGGAATGACACAGATACAACCACCTCAATTATCTCTCACCATTGATTTTCTTCATCAACCATCTACATGCCCTATCAGAGACATTGAGCCCACCAATCATTCAAGACACATGGCCCTCGCCCATGAGCTCGTATGAATAAAATAATGGGAAACAAAATAGAATGGGAACACAAGGAATGGCAATGATTGTCTGCACAAATTGAATAGTAGTCAGGGATCTGTATATCTACACATGTCAATAACTATTAATCCTTAAAAGGGACCCAACTAAATCGACAAGACCAAACCCATGACATAAAAGGACTTAAGGCTTTATGATGGGAAATATTTAGCCTGAGCTAGGAAAGATTAAAATAATGGACCAACATACATTAATCAATAAAAAAAGACTATGGGGTCGGTCACTTAATGGGTTTCGATGGCATAAGTCATAACTTAAATGACTGAGAACCGATACAAGGGATTAGTTCAGAAAAATACAACCTTGGCGAGGATTCAAATCAAAGGGTTTTTAAAATAAGACCTAAGTAAACTAAAACCCTTATATAGTGAGAGGAGAAAAAAACCATAGTCTTTAGAACTAAAAAAGATTTTGGAGATGGAACATGAAATTTTTTTTGGGAGTTCCATCACACTCCCTTACTCGATAGCCTTCACAACACAATGACACAACTCTTAGTATAGAAAATGATTACCTTGCCTCCTATTAAACAACCCAATCCTAATAAACCATTAACCACAAAATAGATACCAAATTCATATTTCCATTCTCACTAACAAAAATGGACATAAAATGAAACATTGTAAGCATCTTAAAATTCTTGTGCAAGACCTCATTGATTTTGGTCATCTTTCTGTTGGAGGTGTTAGTGATCAAGGAAATAAACTTCTATTGCCCCTCCTAACCAAAACATGCAAATCTTTACCAACCATATGCCTAATCATAAAATTTCATTTATCAAAGCTACCAAAACTAAAAAGAATGATGTTTGATACAAATAATGCTAACAATGACACTGTTCAACACTATATTATAGATAATGATCCTATGGATGATATGGTAGGAGTGATAGACATCATTCCTCATAAGGGATGAACAAAAAATCCTTTTGATATTGCTTTCTCCTCACAAGATATACTTAAACATGCACCCGATGGTCCTCTTTACATAGCCGGTTGAATCAATCACAAGCCCTCTAATGGGATATTCATAGATCACATCTATGTAGAGAATGTGATCACTAAGGAATTCTTACTTCCACATGAACTCTATCAAGATATATATGATCAACCAAAATTAAGAATCAAGATGCATAATGTTTTCACTTGCCCTATGATGGGATCGATCACTCTTCCTTGACAAATAGGACTGAAAACATTAGAAATCTCAATCTCCATCATCCCCTAGTAGGACCAATTTCATGTGAAGTTATACTATCCATGGCTTCACTCCATGAATGCAATCCCTTTAGTTGTACATAAATGTTTAATTTTTTACCACCCATCATAATGACTTCAACCCTTTGTCTTCCCATGGAAAATTTTCATTAGATTTATTTTGGCCCAAGCCTTTAGAACCTATCAAACCACAAGAAGACTTATTTTTCAAATCTTATAAAAAGTTCAAGGCAAAGAAGATAGCAAAATTATCCCTCCAAAACATGCCTCAACCTATGATCGAGCCTACCATCCTTGATGAAACCATGATTGAGCCTAAACAAATTTCAAACAACCAAGATCAACCTAAGAAAGAAGCTTCACCTACTTCCTCCAAAAAACCAAGAGATATGTTCAAAAACAATCACGTCACACCTCCTAGAATAAAACAAGTTTACAAAGTCAAAGAGAAAGTGGTAGAACAACCTCCCATGGTTACTTTCGTTCCCCCCCTTGGGGAAGAAAAGAAGTTCCTATGATTGATCAACCCACTCCTACACAAACAAAACTTGAAAATAGTACTAAAATAAATAGAGGTGCTAGAGAGCATAGGTGTAGATGTCGTTCCCTTGTTCGTGGGTTAAATGGAGAAATAAATAAAGAAAATCAAGATGCAAACTCAACTGAAGCAATGCATGATGACTCTACCCCCACCCCAAACAACAATGGTCCTATAATTCAATCACAACAAGAGTTGAACCCTTCTTTAGACATTATCATTTGACCTCCTATTATACTTAGCTTAGATGATGATGACGAGATTACTAAAATTGATGAGGAGGTGCACAATGAATTGAATACATTATTTTCCTCTTCTATGAGCTTAAATTAAAATTCTTCTAAGAAGAGTGTTGAACCTAGTGATGGCCCTAGTTTGACACTTGATATTGTCCCTTTTGCTAGTTGTCCACCTTCAATATACAATGAATATGATTGTGATGAATACGACTTGCTTTAGGTTGACTCACGTGCCTTACTAGTTTCTTTCCATTATTTCTTTTTCTTTTTGTGTGATTGCATGTGTGTATTGTGATCCCCCATGATGTTTTGTTTGATGTATCTCTCTCTCTTTGTGACATTCCTCTATTTTTACCTTCATTCTTTGCTATGTCATAAATCTTTTTCTTTTCACTGGGTATGTGTAGGATCATCATGGAAAAAATAGGCTGTTAAGTGGCAAAAAATTCAGAAAAATTAGAGTTAGGCAACTTGACATAAAAATTTGAATAAGTTATCTATATTATTTCAAAATATATAAGAATAGAATCAGTAGGGTGTGCGGATCATGGTATGCCAAAAAGTGGCAATATTTGTAGGGTATGTGGTGAGACTTTTTTACCCAAAATTAATGAAACGAAAGGGTTTTAGGAGATTCTCAGCTTTCCAAAAATATAAATTTATTTGAATTTAATAAATAATTATTATTCATTTTATTACGACTAAAGTCCGACGGTTAATTGAAAAACATCTATAACTTTCAACGGTATCATTTTTGAATCAAAACATGTCACATTCTATGCTTTACATACTATAGATTAAAAAATAAAAATTAAATTTCATGAATTTTTGACCAAGTTAAGGTGGTGACAAGTTTTATATTTTCTAAAAGTTGTAATAAAAAATTCATAATTAATTATTTACTTGGAAAAAAATACAAAAAATATGCATCACATCCGGACATGAGTCCTCTACTTATATATAAAATCTTACAAAAATATTATCATTTTATTATGGTTAGGTGGTTTACACCTACTTCTTATTTTTTCCCTGAAATTTAAGTACTATGCATTGAAATTTCAAATTTTCACCAAATAGATTTTTTTTAAATAAACCTAGTATTTTAGAAACTACATTCAATTTTCTACAGATTCTATTCTTACATATTTTTGAAATAATATAGATAACTTATTCAAATATTTACGTCAAGTTGTCTAACACTGATTTTTCTGAATTTTTGCCACTTAGGGCTGTTTGGCATACCATGATCCCATGCCTAACAAATTGAATGTAGTTTCTAAACTACTAGGTTTATTTAAAAAAGAAAACTATTTGGTGAAAATTTGAAATTTCAATGCAGTAGTACTTAAATTTCAGGGAAAAAATAAGTAGGTGTTTGTCTGACCACCCTAACCACAATAAAATGATAATATTTTTTTATAATATTTTATATATGAGTATAGGACTCGTGTCCCAATGTGATGCATATTTATTTGTATTTTTTTTCCAAGTAATTAATTATTATGATTTTTTTATTACAACTTTTAAAAAATATAAAAAACTCGTATGTTTGACCACCTTAACTTGTTCAAAACATCATGAAATTCATTTTTTTTAATCCTATAGTATTTAAAGCATAGAATGTGAAGAATGTTTTAGATTTAAAAAATGTGATACCATTTGGAAGCTATAGATGTTTTTCAATCAACCTATCAATCAGGACTTTAGTCGTAATTCAAATAGAAAATAAATAATAGTTATTTATTAAATTCAAAATAAAACATAATTTATATTGATGGAAAGCTGAGAATATCCTTTACAAACCTTTTTTGTTTCATCAATTTTTGGTAAAAGAAAATTTGTCAGCCACATACCCTACACATACCGATCATATCATTGCTTTTTGGCCCATCATGATCCTTCACATACCCCACCTTTTATCTTTTCTTTGTCCTATGTTTTCCTTTTGGGGATGATGCAAGGCGTCAAGACATTCTTCTCTCTTCCATGTTGACCTAAAAGGGTTTTCTTTGTTTTTTCTCTCTTTGTGTCATTCTTCTAGCTTTATGAGTATTTATGGAATGATGACAATTCCAAGCTCTCTAAAAAAATTGTAGCAAGAACATACTGAACCCAAATCCATAGATCCCTTGTGTGTTTGGAGTTTCATTTTGGGGGCAACCCCTTGTTCTTCTTCATGATGGAGCTTTACTTGGAAGCATATGACTTGGCATAGGGCTTCCCAAGTTATCTCTCATGTCTTCTTTATTGTTAGCATTTATCATTTGCCACTTTAAAGAAATTTCTCACAACATGGTGTTTAGCAATTTCTTTAAAGTGGGGGCATACATTGGCATTATTCATTTGAATTTTTTTTCCTTTTCCTTGTTCATGGTGTAGACTGCTTACTTTATGCAGTGCATTTTTCACTTTATGGATGGCATTGGGTGTGATGTCCTTCAAGAGCACAATCTCTCTTAGTATATTGCATTCCTCTTAGTAGCTTGATGTGACACACTACATCCCCTAAGCTATGAATCTTCTATTATTTGATTGGTCCTCTTTTGGAGACATTAGGCACAATTTCCCCTAAGTTAAATACCTCGCATGAACTAAGCAAGACTCCTTTAAACATTCTTTACATTTTTTATTTTCATTTTTAGTTATATGACCACCTTGAATAACACAACTTGCATGCATGTAGATGCATTTTCTTTGTTCATGAGCTTCAATCATACAAATTTTTTCTTGTCTAATGAAGCTCAAAAATCATTTTTTTTGTGTGGCATCTTATTAAAGTTATCAGGAGGTATAATATGCTTTGATGGGAAGCCAAACAAGGGCATGAATTTCCCTTAGCCACTCACATGTGTGTGTGAGTACATACCAGTCGCGTGTGTATGTGTCTCACCTTCTTGGATTCCTCTCCCAATGGATAGCCTAAAGTTCTGTTGTCTCAAAGTGAGAATGTATTTTCTCAAACAAACAACCTAGATCCAATCCACATCGTGATGGAAAAATGATCGAAGCTTGATCCATTCATTTTGTTTTTTTTTCTTTTCTCTTTGTATTTGGTAGTGAATGTTTATTCCTTTATGATGCTCTTTATAACATTTTCATGTGTGTTCTTTTGTGCCTGTGTTGGTTTGTCATGGTATCTTGATCATGGGGGCTTGATCATCCCTCTTGATCATTGTCATCCCATCCTATTGATCTTGGTACACTTGGACCCCTCGAGAAGTAAGTTTTTCTAATTTAGTGTGAGTTTGAAGCAAGTTCATCCTCTCACTAAAGTGGGGGCTAAATTTATTTTCAAAAAATGTCATTGGTAATATTTTCACACTTGTTAGGACCCTCCTCAAAAAAATTGAGCTTAATGATCCCTTGACTTAGTGTTCTAATGTGTTTAACACACTCACATTAGGTCTTGGGCCCTTGTGAATTAACTAAACTTAATCATGCCTTATTTGGAGTGTTGTAAAGTGTTGTAACACACTTTCACACTTTTCTTGGGTTTTCATAAAAAATTGGACATTTTTATGTTTTAATTGGCCTTATTTTGTATCCACAAGCCTCATTTAATGCATCTTTTTGAGGATAATCCCAACACAAATCAACATCCAATCATAATTCAAGAAGTTTTAGGTTTTGTGGCCCAAATCTAGTGATCTAGAACTCATATACCACCCTAGGTGTATGAGTCCTACCTAGATTTTTGGGTCCCGATCTTGGTTTTACACCTTTCTAAGATTTTTTAAATTTGGTCCCATAAATTATGCCTAATGGGACTCATATGCTACCTTGGGCGTATGAGTCCTGTGTGACCCAAAATCAAAATTAATTCAAAATTTTGGCAGGATTTTATCCTCCTAGATCTAATGTCGGCTTGTAGTGTTGTAATTTTGAGAATTTTTGCATAATGAAGTATAAATATAAGTTTCTTTCACTCATTTTTCACCCAAAGCATTAAAGTATTCATGCATAAAGAAAGTTTGAGTTCACAAGAGCATTCAAGTGTTACAAGAGCATTCAAAGGTAGATTATCAAGTATTTTAGAGCATTATTCAAGCATCAAACATCATGTCAAATTCTTCATGCATCATGTTTGTTTTGGAGCTAACAATTGTGATGTAGGGTTTTATGATTCAAGCTAGCATTTCATTCAAGATCTAAGCTATTCAAGCAAGAGTCAATATCTACATCCATTGGAGCCATCTCATGCATGTTTGCAACACTTCATTGCTAGGATTTGGTGAGAATTGCAACATCATATTTTGTTCATTCATCATTCATCATTTCTATTTCATTTCATTTGAATGATTACCAAAATGGGGTTTGACCAAGGAAAACCCCTTTCTACTAACAAAATAATATTTTCCCCTCTCTTTAGTGTGTGATTTGTAGGTTTAGGTTGAAGATATATTGAAAAGCAAGTTTGGAGAAAGTTGTTAAATTGCTCAAAGTTGTCAAAGTTATCGCCTTGCATTGGGGATACTTGGAAGACTCCTACATGTTGCAAATCAGAGTTTCGGATTCATAAATCAATTGGGAAGCACAGAGTAGGCCTTGAAGGTTATTCAGATCTTGAAATTTTAGAAAACCCTAACTAGATTGATACACCAGTTCTAACACATGAGTCCCAGTTTAGGTCAATTTTCATGTTTTTATAGATTCGGATACCCATTTGCCAGATTCCTATTCCTACGCAGAAACCCAGATCTGGGACTGATTCGCCCAACTTGGTGTATGAGTCACAGTCTACATTAAAGTCACAGTTTTTAGTATTTTAGAGCTTCATCCAGTCATCTTTAGATTTCTAGGTGCATGCATTTCATCTTGCAACTTTCTATTTTGTTTTACATGCATGTCTAAGTCATTTACTTAAAGTTTACATCATATTAGGGTTAAACATTTCATCGTGTATTTCATTTGTCTTTCTAAGCCCTAGTTTAGTGGTGAACCCCTCATTAGTTTATAATCATATCCTAGGACAACCCTATTGCAAGATCTTTTTCTCCTTTGCATTGAGATCTCTAGGGTTATTGTTGAATGAAGCAATTGGAAAGTTGGTGTGCTCTATATCCTAAACCATATGAAAGCACCTTACAAGCTCCATTTTCCATTGTTTCACTTATATAGAGTGCTAATTGATGATGTCTAACTAATCCATTACAAAAATTTAAAAATGCTCTATCTTTTTGATACATAAGAAATATTTATCATTATTTATCATTATTTTCCAATTGATATTATTTTATAAACAATAAAATCATTTTACAATAGCATTCACTTAAACCAAATCAATTTATAATGGAATTATTCTTGACCATACATAAATATAGTCCTACCTATGACACTACAAATATATGACCTAAATTAATTATTTAAATAAGCATAAGAAGCTCGTAAAATTCTTGTGCTTAATGTTGGCTACTCGGAGTGAACTAACTTGTAAGTGATGTCATATTAAGTTGTTCAATTCGTTTTAATTACGCAAAATGTTATATCAGGTAATAATGACGTTGACGGGAGTGTCAGCGGGGCGTCGTTTTTTCAAATTTCTAGTTCTCACGCAATAGCAATGGATGATTTTCTCGCCTGCTCCAAAATCATAAAACAATACATTTCATAAATCTCTACTGAAAAAACTGACGTCACGGCCTGAGTGAAGAATATTTATATTTGAAAGATCGAGTTTGATGTGGACATAAAGTTAAACTCTTATTCAAGTCACTTAAAACTTAAAAGTAATATGATGTTTTTAATTATTAGCAGTGTGAAATGTTTTCATTTGTTTGCACGTTTGATAGAGAGATACCTAATATTTAATTGCCTATTCTTGCGGATTGACCATAACAGCCAATTTCTATATTTAGGTTAAGGAATATTAATAGAAAAAAGTACAATTCCATAACAGGCAATTTCTATAGTTAGGTTAAGGAATTTTAATATAAAAAAAGTACATTTTTTTTCGGCGAATGCACATTTTTCATAGGCAATATCTTTGGCTGATCTGCTTCTAGATTAGGTAGTAGCGAACATATTAACAGCAAAGCACTTTCAGTAAAATTTGTAATATTCTATGACGTAATTTTCATTTCGTTTTCTTTAAATGCTATATGTCGTTATATATAAGTTGTAATAAAGTTTATTTAATAGGATTACAGCATTAAAGTTGGTGGTGATAGATAATTTATATAGAAGTTATAAATTAGGTTATTAGCAATGTTACTATCAAATATTTGGTCATATATTAGAAATTTCACTTGCCCAAAATGTAATGAGTTTTTCTTGAGCTTCTTAATGTTTATTTGTGTTTTGTTTTCTAACTTAATAATTTATTTTCAATGTTTCTTATAGGTTGTAAATCACAAGTGAAATGATCTATAAAAACATATGATAATGAATGGAGGAAGCATAATAATTACAACATGAATCATATCTTTTGTTAGCTCTATATTTTGATGTATCAAGGGTACACATATTATAAATATCTATAGTATCCTTCAAGAAAGAAGAAGAAAGCAAAATACATGGAGGAGACTCAACAAATACAAATGAAAAAATACTGTAAGATGTAGAAGAATTGTGCTTGTTAGATTCAACATCACATTAAAATGAGAGAGCTATGGGTTATTAATAATATTAAAAAATATAATTTATATATTTATATGAACTAAAATATAGTTTTACCTTCTTGAGTGTAGAAATGATTTAGAGAGTTCCATAGTGAAATTTCTAGCGTGATATCACCTGTTTGACAAAGTTTAAGGACATGTTACAACAAAAAAATTATAAAGATTATTTGATAGAAGCTCTTTTGCATCAAATGATAGTGCTATATACCATATTCCTCTCCATTAATTTTATTGCTTAATTTTACTTTTTTTAGTAGTATTTTTTATTAGTAAGATTGAATTTGTGAGTAAACCTCAATACTTAATTTTTTTTTGCCTCTCTCTCAAACACGCAAACAAACACACACACACATATACACATACATATGCAAGCACAATAACAAATTATCAACATCTATTTATAATTAATTAAAGAATCACCTAAACTATATATACTTATTCACATAGTAGTACATATTTTAATACAATTGTTAACTATTTAATTAGCCTCAATTATTTTTAAGTGAAGTGTGTTTTTTGTCTTACAAGTAGAGTACCAAATATATTACTCAATATTTTACTAAATAAAAGATAGTTTACATTTATTAATGATAATGTTGATGTTAGGGTTATTATGTGATTTCATTTGAATTCCCCAACACGTGAATTTTTATTTGTTGCATCTTCCATCAATTTGGAAAGTCATCCCCACTATATTGTTGTGTAATAATTTTTTAGCCTTAATCTCCTTCATTTATCATACATTTCTCAATATATAGAACTGCAAAACAAGATACAAAAATGGAAGGATTATAAATATTAGTAATATTATATAATTATTAATAATATTTTATTATCAAAAATTATATTATGTGTATACACATCCCAAAAAATACTATATACACTTATTGTAATATATATTTGAGTTTGTTAGTAGCTAAAATTTCCTTTTTTATAGTGCTTAGCTTTCCTTTGATGGGCGACATAACACTGTTTCTGAGCCTTGTCACAACTAACTAACCCTAAACTTCTAACATTAAAATTTTTTAATCTAGGGATTGTCATAAAAATCTATTTGGTAGAAATTTTACATAATGCACCAAAAGTATTCAAACTCGATTTCATGACTCTTAGAAGAATTTTGACCCAATTTTAGTGTGCTACCATTTCAAGTGTGTTAGGAGGGTCCCATAAAAATTTCAAATGACCCAATTCTAGTAACAAACCCATTTTTTTGTCTTCAATAGCATATATCTATTTTCTTGTTGTCATTTGAGGAGTTTGAAGGTTCAAACCAAAAAAATGTTAAGTTCCTTGTTGGAAGGCCTTGTTTACAAAGTAGGTCTCAGGTTCTATTTTCTATACAATTTTTGGCAACAACATAATAATATAAATAATTAATAATGACCCTCTACAAAAAAAAATTCCCTTGTACATCGTTTGCATTTGTGGGACCAATATTATCATTTGGCCTATTCAAAATTTGAAATGTCAACTTTGCAAATGTTTAATTGTGCAAATATTTAACATGTTTTAAATAAATTGGATGGAAAAATAGTATTTTCTAATATAAATTCATTACAATAATCCAAAACACTTTAGTGATCTAGTGAGGGGTAATTTTTGTTAATATTTTGATATATTTAAATGTTGATGTGAATTAAATTTTACTCAATGCATAATGTAAAACCCATAACAATTTAGCATGAAGAGAGTTAAATTGAATTTATGGTGTTAGTAAGGTTATGCATTGGCTTTTAATTATGTGAACTTTATTATCTACTAAGAACCTTGGTCATATATAAAAGGTAGAAAAATTTTCATGAAAAGGATGAAGGTAAAACTTGTGCTATGAATGAAGTGAGTTTTGCAATTAAATTTGGCCACATGGAAGATGATCAAATGTAAATTTTTACTAATTTAAACAATTGTTCAGTGTTGCTTCTTTTTATTTTTTCTTCTTGAAGTATTACCAATTCATAGGCTTCAATTTGGGAGGTTCTTCACCTATTTTTATATTGTTTTCTTCCTTGAAAATGCCTAACAATAATTTTTCATGACTTGAAACTTTGAATAACATTGTTTGGGGTACTTTCTTCCTTTTTAAAACCTGTAATAACCATTGCTAGTGTCGATAATATAGTCAATCATGTTTTTAAGGATTAAAGTAGATTTGTAAAGTGTTTGTAAATTAAATATGTTTGTATCTTTGTTCAAAATATTTCCCAAGGTATTTCTTATGCCTTTAGAGCATTCTAGAAATGTATTTAGCATTTGTGGAGCGTTGGAAAGCTAAGAAATGACCCACATACAATATTCCAAGCAACTTATCTTTTTATTTTGTTGCAATTACTAATGTGCGATATGGAGGTTTAAAGTAGTTTGCTAGGAATTTGTCGTGCTAAGAATGAAGGTTGAAGATGGTAAACATATATCTAGGCAATTGTGGAAAATGTTCAAGTTGTAAGAGAAAATTGTACATAGAGAGTAGATGAAAGCCAATTGTTTAGAAAAATGTTAACTTAATTATGAAGTTAGTGGAGAATATCTTGAGATCAAAGTATTTAACAAAATGTCAAATGAAAAAAATCTTTTGATGGTGAATTGCTCTATTTAAAATATGTTTTAAAATTATATATTTGATTGCAAAGAGGATAAAGGAATTTTGTGGGATTCAATTGGTAAATGTGCTAAGTAAAGTGCATTATTTCAATACTAGTGAAATGGCCTTTACTATAGGTTAAACTTTTTATTTGCAACAGTTAAATTTAACTAAAAAATATATTTTTACATGCAAGTAAATTTTATGCACAAGATTGAAAATAAAAAGGTAATAACATTTTTTAGTTTGAAATAAGGGGAAAATAAAATATTATCTCTAGATGTCATTTTCAGTTGCATACCAAGGGATCCCATTATGCTAGGTTTCATTTTAGGGTTCAATATAATTTTTTTAATTCTTTAAATTATAATTTTTGTCTCAATTGCAAGGTTTATGGGATTTTGAGTGAAGTTGTAAAGGGTAGACTATTATTTCTATGATTTGTGTATGGAAGTAGAGGTCTTTGTTTGCAAATATTCCTATAAGTACATTGTATATTTTGATTGCTACATAAATCAATGTATGCTTTTGCATGATCTCAGTGTATATTCTTTCCAATTTTTAATGGGATATTTCTTTCAGAAATATAATCAAGGATTGTGAAGCTTTCCATGCACATTTTTTGTATCTCAATTGTTTTACAGTTTAGCTTTTGTTTAAGGACCAATTTAAATTCATTCACTGAGGATAATGAGAATAATGTCATTGCAATTTGGATTGTTAACTAGAGTTGCACTATTACTCATTAGTTGATCCCTTTAATATAAGTTATTAATGGATGAATGATCATGAAAATATGTTTAGAATGTAGTGAAGGATGTGTATAAGCTATTGACTTTGTAATGATCAGTAAGAACCAATCTATCATGAATGATTTTCTCTTAATCTTATAAAAAACACTCAAATTTGTAAATAAAAAATAAAACCCTAGCCATATTGTAATTTATTTATAATTTTTTTACACTTTATACTAGAGCTATAATGGTTACAATGGAAGTATTAATCATGGGTGTAGGCATATAAACCCTTATTATTTGTATGAATTTTATCTACTAAGCATTATGATGTAACCATGTTTGATTTCCATATCCAATGTTATTGAGGGTGAACCCCCTAGGTTTTGTAGAGCTTTAAGTGTAGGGGATAAAATTGGGATAAATATCCTATTTGTTGGCCGACCACTTGAAATATTTGAGAATAAGAATATACTATTCTATATATAATTTCAAGAACTATTTGAAAGATAAACACAAACCTATAGATTGGTGACTCTACTAGGGACAACTCCAAAGTTATTTATTTGAAAAAGAGTCAAGAATTGTTGATCTAAAAATTTGGTTATGATATTGAAGGCCTTTGTGTGTAGAGATATAAATTGTTGTAGAATACTTAAGAGATTCATGAGATATAGTGCTCTATTGGTGAAAAAACTAGAAAAGAAATTTAACTTATGAATAATATTCTAGCTCCTTGAATATTTTATCCTCTAAAGAGATATGGTGACTCTATAAATGAGCCTAATGAGTGTTGAAGAAGAGATTAGACATACTAAGTTTCCAATTAGAGAAAGAATATTTGTAGTAGCAACAATAAAAATCTAGGTATTTTATCTATTTATTGTTTTAAGAAAACAATTTGTATAAGGAGGTTAGTTACATGATACTCCTAGATAAAATTTTGTTCCCTTATTCAGTGAGTGCTAGCACTAATAGAAAGGGGGTTTATAAAGCTTAATATTCTATTAGAAGAAAGATATAAGTATGATAAAATAGTTGTAGGGGAATTAAGTTTTAATTGAATATCATATGAAATTATGTGTAGTTATTCTAGTTTCTCTCTTACAAACATTGGTGTCATGATGCAAGAATCGCAACAATAGTCATATCCTCAAAGAAGACTTTTTTTGTGAGATTTAGAAACCACTCGATTTTAGTGGTATACATGGCTATCCACATGCTATTCCTAGAAATATAAATGAATACATGTCTAATTTTAAAGAAGATTATAAAGAGAAACATCTAGCATAAGAAATTTTCCATTATTTTGATTGTGGATTGCCAAATAGAAGAAGATGATGTTACTATGATGTTTATAAGGTATTTAGAAAATGGTGTGAGAGATTGGTTTTATAGTTTTCTAATGCATTGCATATTTTCATGGAAAGAGCTTAGAATACTATTTATTGATTAGTTTCAAGCAATGAACAATGAATGCTCATTTTATAATAAAAATCTACACATTTAAAAAGGTGATGATGAGAACTTTGAACCTAAGGTTGATGGTATATTCATTTTTAATGCATTTCTTGATACAATAAGGTATGGTGGAGAATCCCCATATGAATTTCATGCAAGATTTATGAAGGTTTTATTTTATTTAACTTATAGACCTGATGATTTAGTATTCATTGATTTTTTTTATGTTTTTGAGAAGGCTTGAGCACTATATCAGAGAGATAGAATCCTTCTAGATTCAACCAAAATATGATTGGATTATTATTCTTGAGGATAGTAGAAAATAATATGTATAAATAATTGATTCAACTAATATTTCTAGTTACATTTTCTTTGATGAGAATAATTATGATTTTTCACATAAGGATAAAGAGAAAATGATGGAAAATCAAAATACTATTGGATATTGCTGCAATATATTGTCATTAATGTTGTAATTGATCTCAACCTAACTCAACCCCTAGTAGTGTTGATTAGGTGTTGTAGATGTGGATATTTTTGCAACCTCTAGTGTGGTCATGTTGAGAAAGAATTGTGATGTTGAGAAGGAATTATTGATGTAGCTGGTTCACTTGGTTTCTAAGTGCTTTTGAGAAAATTTGAATACAGAGTGTACAAGGTGATAGAGTTGTGTTTTGCATTGTTCTCCACATTTCATCAAGGTTGAAGATGTTATTATGTAGTTTGGATGAGATAATTTGAGGTGTTCATAGGTGTTATATCAATATTTTTAGGTTTTAGATCATGCGGTAGTGAAAGATGTGTCTGATAGTGTATTACCTATGAAGAAAATTGTTTGGTAGAATTGGAATTGCTTCACATTTATCCATGTTGAGGTTTCCTATGTTGCATATTTGGGAACATTCTCATATCACTTCTATATACCTTCTCCTAGAGTGTTTGGTGTTCAATTGTTTCATAAGGTTGGTTAGTGAGTTTTGTGTCTATGGTAATGTGGTTGGTTGCATAGGGAGATAGTATTCTCTATTTTAAGTGATTATGGTAGTATTGTTGAATATTATGATGATATTGTAATATTATAAGATGTTGTGTGATATTTATTCATAATCCACAAGATGTTTCCAAACCTTGAGAAGAGTGAATATGATTGTTTGTTAACGTTAATGTAGGTTTGGCTGACATGACATGCTAACATTGATTGCAAAGATGGTTTGTTGTTTATAGAAGCATAGTGTAGCATATAGATATAGATTTAGGTCCTAGTTAACCATTGAATTGGTCTTCCTTCACTTCTTTCCACCATGGAATTGTTTGGTTCCTTTTTATTTGATGGTTACACATTTGAGGTACATACGTTTCATATTAGCTTACCTAGACAAAGTTGTTTGAGGTTGCATAGGACATATAATCAAACTTAACTATTTGTGACATAGTGTGGTGTATTGTGTGATGTAAAATGATGTGGATGTGATCAATTTTAGTTATCTAAGTGTGAGCTTAAATTCTCAAGGCTACTGGAAGTAGTGAGTAGAAGGTGTTTAAATTTTCAATGTACCGGAAGTTGCTAGAGGTAGTGAGATGAAGGTTGTGAATGGTATAGATTTGTTGCGGTGGATATTATTGTTACTCTGAGCTAGTGAAACTCCTTGTAACAATCTTCTTCTATTCTGTTATATTCTAGACAATGAGTCCTTTTGGTCATGAACTACTAGTAGTGAGCCATTCTTTTCTTATGGATAATGAGCTCTTTTAGTAATAAGACTATTGTATTAAAAGTTTTTATTCATATATATGTGAGTTAGTCCTCACCATGGTTTTTCCCTAATTAGGGTTTTCCCTGTAAATCCAATGTTCTATTATGTATGGTTGTTGATTTGTTAATGTTTCACTTGTTTATATTCATGCTAATGCTTAATAAGGGTTTGAAGAGTCATGGTGATTTGAATTTTTTAATGTACAACTAATTCACCCCCCTCTGAGTTTTCCTATAAGTCTAACAATTGGTATAAGAGTTGTGATTCCTTGGAAGAAGCTTAACCACTTGAGGTAGACGTTGATTGGACAAAAGAGTGGTGTCAAGGTCCCTATGTTTGATGGAACAAAGAATACTTTTTGGAAAGCTAGTATGGAAGCCTTTCTTTTCTCATTAAGGTTTGGTGTTTGTAAGTCAATTGAAATGGGATACACTATGCATAATACTCCTCTAGAAAGTGATGACGAGATCAAGGATTATGATAATAATGGAAAAGCAATGAATTCTATCCTAAGTGGAATTTTTTATTCAAAACTTATGAATGTGATAAGCCTCAAAGCTACTAAAGAGATTTGGACAAAGTTGTAGAGTATTTATGAAGGATATGATAAGGTCAAGCATGCAAAGATGCAAAATTTCAAAGCTAAATTTAAAACCCTAAGGATGTCAGAAGATGAAGATATTGTAGGCTACATGCTCTAAGTGGATGAAATTATCAATGCCATCAATGGTATTGTTGGTAAATTTGAGGAAAGTGAAGCTGTGAAAAATTTATTGAGAACTCTTCCTAAATATTATAGTGCTAAAGTTTCTTCTATTGAGGAAGCTCAAAATTTTGATCAATACTCTAGCTATCAAATGTTTGGTGCTTTGAATACTTTTGAATTAAGAGAGTTTGACAAAGATGCTCCAAAGAAAGAAACTTCTTTTAAGGTCAACAAGAAAGATGATGAGTCTGATCTAGATGATCTAGATGAGGTGGAAGAAAATTTTGTAAGGAGATTGAAAAAGGGCACTGGAAAATACATATGTAAGTTATCCTTCAAATTTTTCAATTATGGAAAGATAGGTCATTATGATTCTAAATGTCCAATCAAAGTTTTAAATGGTCCAAACATAAATATCATAAATGTAAATCTATGAAGAAGAGTTATTATGTTAAAAAAGATAGTGGTGTATTTGATGATGAGGAATTAGACTATCTGAATGATGGAAGTTATGAATGCTTGTTCATGGCTCTAAATGTTAGAACTAATTCTACTAATCTTGAAAGATGTGTGAAGGAAATTGCTTCAAAAATATGTCAAAATATGAAAGGAACTATGTTGACTACTTTTCATGCAAAGGAGGAGATAAAATACTAGATAATTGATACTGAATGCTCAAATTATATGATAGGTGACAAGCAAAAGCTTTTTATGCTTGAAAAGTGTGATAGTGGTCTTGTTTAATTTGGTGATGGTACATCTTCGAATATCTATGGAAAAAGTTCAATTAGTTTTGATGGAAAGCATAAGACAAATTATGTTCTTTATATTAAGGGTCTCAAGCATAATCTTCTCAGTGTAGGATAAATGTGTAGTAGAGGATACAATTTGTTGTTTCAGGATGATGGTTGTGAAATAAAAAATGGAAGCTCTAGAACATTAGTTGCAGTTGGAACAAGGATAGAAGGAAATTTTTATCATCTCAAAGGTGGTGGTGTTAAGTTCTTTATGTCTCAATCAATGAATGTTGGCCATGAAATAGAGGAATGGATAACATCAATTTCAATAGCCTAGTGAAGATTAGCTCTACTGATGTTGTGAGAGATCTGCTAAGAATTACAGAGCCTATCAATGCAATTTGTAAGGAATGTCAGTTTGGAAAGAAGACAGAGAAGAGGTTCAAAGATAATGAATATTCTACCATAGGACCTTTGGATTTGGTGAATACGGACCTATGTGGACCTACTAGAACAAGAACCTCTCAAGGTGATAGGTATTTTATGGTATTGATAGACGATTACTCTAGAATGATAGGTAATATTTATCAAAGAAAAATTAGAAGCTCTAGAAAATTTTAAATAATTTAAGTCTATGGTTGAGAATGAAGTTGATTTGAAAATAAAGTGTTTAAGGTCTGACAGAGGTGGTGATTTCATCTTTGATGAGTTTAAAAACTTTTGTGAAGATTAGGGGATAAAAGGACATTTATCAATTCCTAGGACTCCTCTGTAGAATGTACTTGTGGAAAGGAAAAACATGAAAGTTCAAGAAGTAGCAAGAATTGTGATGAAGGAAGAAAATCTACCAGAAGTCTACTGGAAAGAAGCTATACATAATGTAGTGTACATTCATAATAGAGGACAAGCATGAATGAACAGTTCAAAGATCACCTATGAACTAGGGTATGGAAAATATCCTATTGTGAAATATTTTAGAGTGTTTGGAAGAAAATGTTATATCAAGAGAAAACAAGAGAACTTAGGAAAGTTTGATGCAAGATCAGATGAAGGAATCTTCCTTGGATACTCTACAAATTGAAACACATACATGTGATACATAAAAATACTAAAGAAAATAGTTGAAAGTGCAAGTGTTAAAGTTAATGAAGAATGAAAGCAAAGCTTAGTATTGATAGAAGGTTATGAATTTGATGAAACCCCTTGAAGAGAAGAATAAAAAGAAGAATAGAATGAAGAAAATGAGATGTTAATTGAAGAGGAAGAAGCTTTGGAAAAGATTCCTAAGACTCCTAAGTATGTGCAGAAGAATAATTCTAAAGATAAAATCATTGGAGATAAGATCAAAGGTGTGCTAACAAGAAAAAGAGCTACTATGACAGAGGAAAAAGTAAACTTTTGTTTTCTTTCTAAATCGTAACCTAAAAGAGTAACTAAAGCATTCAAGGATGATAGTTGGATCATAGCTATAGAAGAATAACTAAGGTAGATTGAGAGGAATCAAACATAGGAACTAGTACCAAGACCAACAAACAAGAATGTGGTAGGAACTAAATGGGTTTTCAAGAAAAAGTTAAATTAGAATGTAGAAGTGATCAAAAACAAGATTAGGATTCTATGTAAAGGATAATTTTACTCAAGTATCAAGAATGGAATCCATAAGGATTTTTTTTATATTTTTCAACACAAAGAATTCAAGGTGTATCACATGGATGTCATGTCTGTATTTTTGGATGGTGAGTTAGAAGAAGAGGTATATATTAAACAACCCGAAGGTTTTTCATTATCAAAAGATTTTGATATGGTTTGTAGGTTGAATAAATATTTATATGGAATCAAATAGGATCCTAGAGCTTGGTATGCAAGATTGGATAAGTAATTATTGTAGAAAGGATTCAAAAATGGTATTGTAGACAACAATCTTTACTTTAAGGTTGATAGAGATCAAATCTTTATTGTGGTTGTGTATGCTGATGAGATAATATTTGGAAGAAATGAGGAAATGTGTAAAAGGTTTGTAGAGGAGATGCAAAATGAGTTTGAAATGTAAATGTTTGGGGAGATGAATTTCTTCCTTGGTCTACAAATTAGTCAATCTGATAAAGGTATATTAATCTCACAATCAAAGTATGCCAGGGAAATATTAAAGAAGTTTGGAATGGAGGACTCTAAACTAGTTTGTACTCCCATGGACACTAGTTATAAGTTGAGCAAAAAAGATAAATATCCTAGGAAAGCTAGAGCAAGTAGAGATTCATGATTGGTGTGTTTCTATATCTAGCTAAGTACTACTAGACAAGATATCATGCATGTAGGTTGTCCTTTGGAAATATTTCAAGAAGATGCTAGAGAATCACATGTGGTCACAGTAAAAAGGATATTTAGATATTTGAAACGAACTCTAGAATTTTCTCTATTGTATCCTAGGGATATTGATTTATCTTTGAGTGCTTATATATATGTGGATTGGGTAGGTTTTGTAGATAAAAAAAAAATTACAAATCGATGTTCTTTCTTTCCTAGAAGTATATTAGTTTCTTGGTTGAGTAATAAGCAAGATTTAGTTGAATTATCTACTATAGAGGAAAAATATATTGCAACATCTTGTTGCACACAAGTGTTGTACATGAAGCAGACATTGAAGGATATAATATTATCATACGATGAACCTATTTCAATATTTTGTGATAATATAAGTTCTATCCACATTTCAAAAAAATTGATAATGCATTTAAGGACAAAGCATGTCTCTATCTGATATCACTTTCTAAGAGAGAAATTTGTTGAAAATGAAGTGAAGTTGGAGTATGTTCCTACAAAGGACAAAATAAGAGACATTTTCACAAATGTTATTCTAGAATATACATTTGAATGTCTCAAGAAGAAGCTAGGGTCTATTTCCCCTCCCTCTTTCAATTAGATGCCTAACTTGGTGCATCTATCCAAGTGATCAATTCAAGGTTTATTCTTTGTCCTAGATTAATGAAGGCTACCTCTCAGGGGGAGTAGGTAGTGGTTTTTGTGGTTGTTGGAGTAAGGGGAGAATATATTTTTCCCTTAAGGTGGAGAGAGAGAGTAGTGAAGAGAGTAAATTAGACATAAATTAGTTTGTAGGTATTCCCCCTTGTCACTGATGTCAAAGGGGGAGAGAGTGCAACCTGAAAAACATAAGTATAAAAGGGAGAATGAAAGAAGTATAAAATGTAATAAATGTCAGAGTAAGGGGAAGTGTTGCTTGATATAGGGTTTCTTTTGTTGTTGATGGTTTTTTAGAGTTGGTGTTGCAATCAATGACAAAGGCGGAGATTGTTGGAGATTGTTACACTATGTTGTCATTAGTATTTTCATTGATGTCATCCTATGTCAACCTCTAGTATGGTAGTATTGAGTAGGTGTTGTAGATGGGGATATTTTTTCAACCTATAATGTGGTCATGTTGAGAAGGAATTGTGGTGTTGAGAAGGCATTGTTGATGTAGCTAGTTCACTTGGTTTCCAAGAGCTTTTGAGAAAATTTGAATAAAGAGTGTACAAGGTGATAGAATTGTGTTTTGCATTGTGCTACACATTTATTCAAGGTTTTAGATGTGCTTATGTATTTTTTATGAGATAATTTGAGGTTTTCATAGGTGTTATATCCATATTTTTAGTTTTTGGATCGTGTGATAGTGAAAGATGTGTCTAACAATGTGTTGCATGTGAAGAAGGTTGTCTGGGAAAATGGAATTTCTATGCATTTCTCTATGTTGAGGTTTCTTTTATTGTATATTTGGAAACATTCTCATATTTCTCTTATCTACCTTTCTCAAGATTGTTCGGTGCTCAGTTGTTCACAACATTGGTTAGTGAGTTGTATGTGTGTGGTAGTGTGGTTGGTTTCCCACGAAGATAGTATTCTCTATTTCAAGTGGCTTTGACAATATTGTTGAATGTTTTTATTATGTTATAACGTTTTGGGATGTTGTGTGATGTTTCTTCATGGTTTGTAGCATTTTTCTAGACCTTGATAAGCATGAATCAAATTTTTTATTAAAGTTAATGTAGGTTTGGCTAACCTAGCATGCTAGTGTTGATTATAGAGATGGTTTGTTGTTTTTGGAAGCATAGTATAGTGTTTTTATGTAGATTTTTGTCCTATTTAACCTTTTATATGGTCACCTTCACTTATTTCTATCATAGAAGTGTTTTTTTCTAGAACCTATTGGATGGTTGTACATTTGAGGTGCATACATTTCATTATAGCTTACCTAGACAAGGTTGTTTGAGGTTGCAAAGGATATATATAATCAAGGTTAACTATTTTTGATAAACTATGGTGTGTTTTGTGATGTGAAATGATGCGTATGTGATAAAATTTTGTGATCTAAGTGTCAGCTTAAATTCCTAAGGCTACTAGAATCAATGAGAAAAAGGTGTCTACATTTTTAGTGTACTTGAAGCTACTAGAGGTAGTGATATGAAGGTTGTAAATTGTATATATTTGTTGTGGTGGATATTCTAATGTAGGAGCTTCCTTGGTTCTTTGCAATCCTGCATCAACCAAAATATTTTCATTTCAATTTTGTTCTTGTTCATTTCTTGTTCAGTTCAAGTTGGTAGATTGAGTGTTTCTTCATATTTGCTCACCAGACCCTGTGGATCTATGTTTTCATCATGGACATGTTCATTTCCATTATTCCAAGATTTCAAATTGATTGGATATTTTTTTGGAAAGTTATCTCTTCTGGGTAAATTGGTAGTTTCTTGAACATGCACTAAAATAGTTTCAAATCCTCACGGCTAGTTTGATCTTTTGTGGATCTTTTTCATAACTTGTAGATCCTTACAGTGTGTTTTGAATTGTTCCATGGAGTGTCCCCAACCTTAATTATTGGCCCACACTTCATCCTGTGTACCTACCAAGGATAAATTCAAATTTAAGGCTAACCTATTTCATGCACACTTTACATTTTCCTTCATTAGTGACTATGATGAACTCTGGTCGATGTGGAGGATTCCAGATTTGTGGATATGATATAAAGCATTGTAATGATCATTAGGATAGGAGGTGATAAGTTAGGAATGAACATTGGTTTTGATATTTAATATTTTCACTTGTGTTAAGGAGCATATAGTAATATTGTATTTTGAGCATGTTGTATCAGGCCTGTGAGCTGAATCTGTAAGCTCAGATGTTTCCAGTTGATTGTAATTGAAATTTCTAATAATAAGAAAGCTTGAATCTGCATTTTCCTCCAATTTTTGTGTTTCTTCTATTGTGTGACTCTTGCTGTATAGTTTGGATTGTTCTCTTTGAGGACCCTCCTATTGTGGTTGCACCATATTCCTATTTCTCTAAGGTAATGAAACTCCTTGTAACATTCTTCTTCTATTCTCTTCTATTCTAGATAGTGAGTCCTTTGGGAAGTGATCCATTCTTTTCTTCTAGGAAATGATCCCTCTTGGTAGTGATCCCATTGTATTCAATGTTGTTATTCATATATGTGACCTAATCATCATGATGATCTTTTCTTGATTAGTTTTTTCAATATAAATTTGGTGTTCTATTGTGTATGGTTGTTGATGTATTGATGTGTTAATGTTTCACTTATTTACCTTCATGCTAATGCTTGGTAATCATTTGAATATTGATGAGGGTTTGAATGTTTGAATGTAAAATTGATTCACCCCCCTCTTAGTTTTCCTATGCTTCTAACAAATACCTCTTGCAACAATAGTAAGTATAAATGGTTGATCAAATTATTGATAAAATGGAAATTGATAGTAATTATTTTATATTAAAAGTAGGGGAATGGGCCCTAAACCCATTAGCTCAACAAAATAAAAAAATACAAAATAGATGCTTAGACACCTTAACCATCTGAATATCTAGAAGGAGGAACACATGTGTTAGAGAAATAGAATCATAAACAAAGAGAGAAAAAGATAGAGAGGCAACAACCAAACACAAACAAAACATAGAAGAGAAATAAAAACTATAATAAACAACCACTAATCATTAGGAGTTTAAATTAGGTCCTAATCTTCCTTCAACCTATCTAGTGCTTTGTTCCAATATTATTCCTCCATATTGTCACTAGTGGCAGTAATCTAAGGAATATCCTAATGGTATTTACCTTTCTTCTTCTTACTTTTCCTCATCTTGGTTTTTCCAAATACTATGCCAAAGATGACCTATTCATGATCCCCTTAAAAATTCAAGTGATCTTACCTATAGAATCCTCTAGATCCAAGATCTTATTCTTCATATTATTATGATAAAAATAATATTTGGCACATACAATGCCTCTTTGTAACTCCTTATTTTGATCATGTAGTCTTTGTAGAGGTTTAGAGTGATTTTCTACCTCTCTATCAGAATCCCACATGTCCTCATTAAATTTAATATTTTCCTCCTCCCTCTCTAAATCAAACACTTTCATTGCCACATATTTGAGGACATTGGGTTAACTCCCTTTTTCCAAGCCATGTAGGTATATGATGATGTTATCACCTCTCATTCTTTCCTAGATTTGTAAAATTTGTAGGTGAGAACCTCATCATATCTCTGCATAGCTTGGATGAAGGGAGTTATTGGGAATGTCCTCAAATATTTTCCATAGCTCAACATTTTGTTTTAGAGGGATACAAGTGAGGGGTTTAGATATTTTCCTTAGACCTCCCATACTTCTAGTAAAATTATTA
>VDFB02279234.1:0-11587 GCA_007258455.2 Sequoia sempervirens | reverse complement strand
CCTCTTGTCCACTGCAGAAAGGCGGCAGCGCCCTATATCTAACAATTTCATTTTCTAATAGTTTGTTGCAGTTATGTGTGTACTTAGAAGGTTTTTTCTAACACTTTCTTGTAGTGGGGCGTACCACATTCCTTTTAAAAAAATTTGATAAAGTTTCTTGCAGAGGGGTGGATACGCCCTTTTATTTTAAAGGGCTTTTTTTCTCTAACATCTTGCTGCAGAAAGGTGGAAGTGCCCTCTAACCTTGCTGTAGAAAGGCGGAAGCACCCCCATTTGGCTGCAAAAAGGTGGAAGCGCCCCCATTTTGCTATAGAAAGGTGGAAGCGCCCCTGTTTTTACTGCAAACAGGCGGAAGCGCCCCTATTTTGCTGTAGAAAGGCGGAAGCGCCCCAAAACAGCATAGTTTGGAAGGTAAAACAGTCATTTTAACTTCGTTTTTGCTCTCGTTTTTTGCCATTTTCAAGTAGTAACCCTCTAACATTGTTTTGGCAAGAATATTGGTGTTTTTTGCTAACGTTTTGCAGCATATTAGGGCGTAATTGACCAAGAACGAAGAAAAAGACACCTAACATTTATTTGCAGGGTCATCTAGTTGATCAGATTTTCAAAAATTATCCTTGTTGTTTTGCAACAGTCTAATTAGGGGGAGTAAACTTCATTGATTGCTGTGATTGTTTATTCTTGTGTTACCCAAGGGGGCATTAATTTGTTTTCACTTTCCCCTTGCACTTCATGTGAGCCTGGGGAGTAGTTGGAAGCGGTTAGTGTCTTCTTTTTAGTGGGACCTGCTTGGGGATTTCATCACCCCAAGGGACGATTCCAACCACACGTATCGGCAGGGTATATAAAGGGGGGAGAATGAAAGTTGTACCCTAATCCAGTCATGTCGTAATTGGTGGAGTGTCGAAGCTAGGGTGATACCTAGATAGACGTGAAGAGTTGGTCTGAGCCTTTCAGTATCTCGTTGGGGTTCCTGACTCACGCTTGTGATGGGTTGGTGTTCACGGTTATGCCTCACGTATCGAGAGTATATCGAGGACTCCCTAGAAGCCTTGTGCATCCTAGATTAAGACCTTGCCTGGCCATACCCTTAATATTAATCATAGGATTGTGCTTGCTTGAAGTGTTTTCTTGTGAAAGATATGTCAAATCTTTGATACTTTGGCCTTACTTTATCATTTTGCGTCCTTGCCATAGCCATTGCCATCAAAACCAAGCTCTGTCTTATCGCAGAAAGGTGGAAGCGCCCCTGTTTTGCTGTAGAAAGCTATCAATGCCCCTGATTTTTGTTGCAAAAAGCTGTCAACACCCCTAATTTTTGCTGCGGAGGGGCGGATTTTCCCTCCTGAACACCCGAAATCATCCCATTTGGATCTGTTTAGCCTCTAAACCATCATTTAATCGCTTTCAACCATTACCTCATCATCCTAAGCCTCCATTTTGTCACTCTAAGCCTCCTGAAACCTCCATTTGATCCGTTTAAACTTCCATCTTATCATTCCAAACCTTTGTTTAACCATTATAAATCCCCACTCACTCTTTGCAATCATCTCCAATCCACCCATTCATTCTAATTTCCTCATATTCCATTCAAAGTTCCATACCATCACCTAGCGAACATTGTAATTTTACCATTTCCATCACCAAACACCACTCATAACCAAACCTCCTTAAACTTGCTTTACAAAGTGGTTACCCAAATTGACCATAGCACTTGAAGTTGATTATTAGTCTTTAACTTTGACCCCAATCAATTTGCTTCCATCTTGAGGTGAATTCGGTGTTGTAAGTTATCATCCTCAGCCCAATCAATCCATTCCTATCTTAAGGTGGATTTGGTGCCATAATCATCCACTTAATCAATCGAAGCTCTAGGTCACTAAGGGTAACTTTCTTTGATCGAGCTTAAGGTTTCTCTCTCACATCTTTCATCATCCAATCATACCCATCCAGTCATCCAAATCTATCAAAACCAATCATTCGATCAAATTGTCCAATCAATCAAATCACATCCGTTCAACCAATGCTATCCTATTGATCTTAATAATCCAATCCAATTCAATCAAAATCCAATCTTGCCAATCCAAATCCGATCCCATCAAAATCTGATCCAATCCAATATATCCAAACAAAATTTGATCAAAATCCAAATCCCATCAAAATCAAAATCAATCCCATCACATCATCCAATCATCCTAATCTGAGCTTTAATCCGATCCTAATCTAAGCTTAACTTAAATCCTGATTTGAGCTTTAGTCCATCTCCGTCCAAAATATTTGATCCATTCTATTTATCCTTTCATCATCATGAATCCTCATCCTCCATCAATAGTAGTCAAGGGAAACCCTAATTACGTTGACGACAATAACGAAAGTCTGGTCGATCAAGAAGAATATGACATAGATCCCCTTGATGCTATCGTCACTAGTAAGCTTTCTCCACCCACTTTCCACAATCCAATCACCCCTTCCAGTTATCCCATCATGTCTTCATCCATGACTAATCATACTCCTTATGCCACCTTTGACAATGGATATCCAGTATCTTCTTCATCCCCATATTTGTCATGTCCATCTACATCATCCTCTTATAAAACATCTACATCCTCTTATCCTAATTTTCCATCCCAATACTCCTATTACAATTCCCCATCCATGTCCCCCTATCATAATCCTCTTTCCCAATCTTCCTGTACTAATCCTACATCCACACCCTTTTACCTTAATCCTACATCCACATATCCTCATCATAATCCACCATCCCAATACCCTTATTATAATCCATCCCCCACATCCTCTTGTCCCACTACACCACCTATATCCTCTTGTCCTAATCCACAATCCATGTCCCCTATCTTAATTCACCACTCCAATATTCTTACCTTAACCCTCCATCCAATCCTAGTCCTCCATCTACTCTTAGTCCTCCATCCAATCCTAGTCCTCCATCTACTCCTAGTCCTCCATCCAATCCCATTCATCCATCTACTCCTAGTCCTCCATCCAATCCTAATCCCCCATCTACTCACAGTCCTACATTTGATCCCATTCCTCCATCTAACCCTCGTCCACCAATCCATAATCCCTCATCCATTTCTACCACCCTAGCCAAGCCAACCATATGTAAGTCTCTCATTTCAGAAGTTCTCCAAGGACTCATGACAAAGAAGCCATCCCCAAATCCACATCTTGAAGTCATGGAACCATGCCATCTAGATCCATCATCCACGGTCACTAGTGATGAGATCCTTCTCCATACCACACCTATTATTGATGTTACCACCCCTAGTACTGCTCAAACCATTGAAACCATTGAACCCACTAAATCCATTGAACCCCCATCTCCTACTCCAAGAACCACTGAATCCATCAGAGACATCCAATTCCAATCCACTCCCTCTACTCCTAGATCCACCCAAATCCAATCCACTCCTCCCACCCCTAGTAGCACCAAAACCCATTCCAATGAACCTCATGAATCTTCCATCCCCCTCTCCATCTTCCCCCTCTACTTGAAGAAACCCCAAAGACTCTCAAGTACTTCATGCTTCCCGCACACGATGAGTCACGCCAAGAGTCTAATCCAAAGCATGCCAGCATACCCCCTTCTCCAGATCAAGATCCTACCCTCCTATCTAGTTCACCTCAAGATCACAGTCCCCCATCCATTCCATCCCATGATCCCCTTGTCATTCAAGCTTCCACTGCTCCATCTCCATCTCCATCGCATGAGCCTACTACCACAAATCTAGATCCTATCATGGCCCCTACTCCCTCTCCTGATGTTGTTATCCCATCATCTCCTTCTCATGATCCCCCATCATCGCCTAAAAATGCTATCCCCACACCACTTGCATATCCCCTTGGTCCTCTCACATTCCTCCATGGTGGTCTCCCTAAGAAAACAAAGCATATAAAACCAACCCTCCTCTTCCACCTTTAATGAACTCAGATTACCTCTTCCACAACAAAATCCTCGGCCCTAGATCAATGCTCAAGAGAATGAACTATCAAGGAAAAGGTTTAGGCCTTCATGAGTATATTATAGAGCCCATCCAAGCTAAAGAACATTTGTATCTACAAGGTCTTGGATGTACTACTCATGACTCGCAATCTAAAAATGTTGGTACAACCTCTAGACATCCTCAACGAGCCCTTTCCAAAAGAAATGTCAGCTCTTCCCATCGCTCCACCAGACCATATGCTGCCATCCCTCCTCCTCTATCGTATCACCTCAAAACAACCGTCCATATTCCTCCTTCATCTGCTCCATCCATTTTGGGTCCTTACATCCCTCCACCCACCATCTCCCACCCTTCATCTACTCCATCCATCTTGGGTTCTTATGTCCCTCCACCCACTATGACTGCTTTCGGTCCATATATCCCAAGATCACCTTCTCAGCATTTCATCCATCCAACACCTATCCATCTCATCCATCATAAACATCCCTCTCACATACCCCATGGTCAGGATCAACAAAGGCACATACCTAAACATCCTCCATCTACACATAATCCCCATACTCCTACCTCCATCACTCCACATCATCCATCTCCTTGCACCCATCCCATTGCTACTAAAATCACTTTGGTTGTTAAAGAAAAAATGCATCAATCTAAACATCCACATGAATTAAAAGCTTCCCATGTCCCCTCTAAAAGACATGTTAAAGCAAAGCAAAATCAAATCCAAAATCCAAATCAAATCTGTAGGCCGCAAAGGCCCACCAAAGCAAACATCAAAACCATGTGGATCCCAAAGAAAACAAATGAAGCCTCCATAAGAACATCCAAAGTCGCTAATCCAAAAGCTAATCATACACCCCTTTCATCTCCTAAGTCTGTTTTGGGTCCTTATGTCCCGAAATTCACCATTTCATCTCTTCCATTATCCCTACATTCTCCATCCATTAGTCCCCTTGTCTTTTCACATCCGTCACCACATGTGCCAATGTTGGTCAGTGAACACACATCTCCCATCACATATCCACCCCATCATTCCATCCATACCCTTTGCAGCATCCCATCCATTATCCCATGTATCTCCCCTCTCAAATCCCTCTAATTCATCCTCTTGCATAATCCATTTATCCTAATAAGGTTGTACCAACATCTAATAGCTGGTTCGAACATGGGCTCTTAACACCTTGATCCTTATCACATGTCTTCTAAATCTGCTTATCCACTTCCTTATCCTTACCCATCTCCTTCTGCATGACATCCAAAAAGTCACATATCCAAAAAGTAAAAAAATCACAAAAAAAAAAAAAAATAGTAAAGAGAAATAATCCATCCAATGGTGAAAACTTGGGAAACAAGCGCCTTGGATAACTACCATGATGAAAAACCTCGAAATAGGCATCATGCATACATTCCCATCTGCACTTGGGGGCAACTTCCTGATATGCATTCCCTCCATCTGCTATGCTTCTGGCTATGCACCCATCTTCCTGTTATCCGTCCTCTTCATAAATCCCCCCCATCCCACCTATCTTCCGCATCCTACTATCATATCCCATTTATCTCCCATTCCCTCCATCCTTCTTGTGATCTTGATCAAAATAGGGACACCTATCTATGCATGCTTTGGACACCTATTGGCATACATTCCCTTCATCCATGCTCTATCATATTCCTTAGTCACCCATCCTATCCTCATCTAGTTATCTCATTTATCTTCCCTCATGCCCCCTCATATATGACATATCTGGAGTGGGGGCATCTGCTTCCTTTGTGACATAGTCCTTGGAGACATCATCTATCATAACATCCCTTCATCTCCCTATCCACCTATCATAGCATCCCTTCCATCTCCCCATCCGTATCTTCGTATCCATCTATCCTAGCATCCCTTTCATCTCACAATCCTTCTATCCCTATCCATCTATCACAGTATCCTTTCCATCTCCCTATTCGTATCTTCGTATCCATCTATCCTAGCATCCCTTTCATCTTCCAATCCTTTTGTCCCTATCCATCTATCACAGTATCCTTTCCATCTCCCCATTCGTATCTTCGTATCCATCTATCCTAGCATCCCTTTCATCTCCCAATCCTTCTGTCCCTATCCATCTATCACAACATCTCTTCATCTCCCTATCCATCTATCCTAGCATCCCTTTCATCCCCCATCCCTATCTCCCTATTCATTTGTCTCTCTCTTCATCCCATCTCATAATCCCTTGTCATTGGTATATGGCTATAGGCCTCCCCCCATGCAACCCAATGCCATTTATCTCGTCGTCATCACCCCTGCTTCTCTTGCACATCTTTCCAATCCCCTATCACTTTTCATCACTCATCTATCTATCATATCATCATCCCAAGTCATTTTAATGCTTTGATAACTATCCCATCCCTAAGCTTTATGTGATCGTCATCATCCTATCCAATCGAATAGGTCTATCCTATCTTGTCGTATCGGTCCCATCTTTTTATCCACTTATCCTATCATCATCCATCATCCTTTATCCATTGTTTGCCTTTGGTCTTGTCGAACTACCTTGCCCCTGCGCTTTCACGTAGAAAAGGTCGATCATTTGATCTGCCCCCGGGTTCCATTATCGATCTTCATTGTCCACTTTTCCCTTCTATCGTCTATCATCGGTCTTTCTCCTTTTGTCCATCCTATCTTTACCATCCATCACAGTCTCCATGGTCAGTCGACAGCCTTTTATCGAACTACGAGGGCTCTGCGCTTTCACATAGGCAAGGCTAATCTTTGATCGGCCTCCAAGCCCCTAGGTCCTTAGGATGTGTTAGTCCCATGTCTTGTCTTCCTTGTGTTGTGTCATCAAGCTATGCCCTTATCTAGCCATTTCTTCACAAACGAGATCCACTTGTATCATAAGATCCAATCAATTTTGAACATCCCACGTCATAACAATCTTTTAGTTTAGTATCCATCATCTTTGGTCTCAATAGGATGCATCCTTCCTAACAGACCTCATCAATCCCATCCATCCCCTTGATCCTATGGCAAAGGACGTTTGAAATTGATTGTGATATTTTGATACTTTTGGATTTTGTTTATCATTTGAGCTCCCTATCATCACTTTTCAAGACCGCCATAATCTATCATATTATGGCGTGTTTTGAGTGGTCCACATAGGGGCATATCTTAATTTTTTATGTCTATTTTTGTCTTCTTGGTTGTCCTACGTAGTACTCACCAAGATCCCCGAGGTCTTGTGTTATGTTGGGGCATCCTTTTGTGCTTGTGGTTATCTCAATACCTGGCCCGACCAAGGTCATCATGACTTTGGAGTGTTGGGATAGCCTTCTTGTCTGTTGTGTTTGTTTCATGCCTTAGACACTAATCCGCCTTGGTTCCACATACCCTGGCACTTGGTGTCTTATGCTATAGAAAAAATCAGTGCTCCAAAGATGGAAAATTGCATTTCAAATTGCATTTCATTTTTCATTTCATCATCTTGCATGTATCCCCCATCCCTTCATTCTTTTTCACAATCCCCCCATCCCTCCATTTTTTCCTATCTCTATTTCTCTTACCTCTGTGCATTTCTTTCCTGCCCCTCACCCCTTAGGAGTTGGCTTCACCTAATCACTGGCTGCTCTCACTGCCCCCGCCACTTTACGGGGTTCACGGGTCGGGCACGGGCAAGACCGGGCCTCACTGCCAAGCAGCAGGGCGTCTCACCAACAGAGGTAGCCCCACCCCACTGGTGGCCTGGGCCTCCCCAAATGGCTCCCTGCAGCAGAGGCTCCACCCTAGTCAGTAGGCACCACTGGCCAGCAGGCGGCTGGCCTACTGCAATGCATGAGGCGGCAGCCAGCTTCTACTCCCCGGCCAACCTTTTGACCCCCAAAATTCACGTTTTTATTGTTTTTTTTTCAAAAAACCAATTCCGACCCATTTTCTTATTTTTCCTAACGAACAAAACCCATGTGTTGAAATTTTCAAAATTGATTTTTGATTTTTACACCGACACTTCCAGAGGCCATAACTTTTGACTCGGGTGTCCGTTTGAGCTGAAATTTGACGGGTGGTTGTGTTATGAGATAACAAGTGGATTCCCAATTGGTCTCTTTGACAAATGTTGGAACCCATTTTGGGACATTTTCGGGGCATCAAACTTTCATCTTGACCCTCAAAATCTCAATTTAGTATTTTTTTCTAGCATTTTGAAAAATTATTTTCAGTCATAACTCGAAATGCATATCTTGAATTTGGGATGTTAGTTGGCAATTCATCCTATCTTAATATTGGGTATTTCTTGGACAAAATTTGGACTCCCAAAAGTCTATCCATGAGGTTTCCTAAAATGGCAAAATTTGACAATTTTTGAAAATTGCCAAATTGGGAAAAATCTGATTGTCAACACCTTACACCCTTTAAACCCTGGAACTCGGTGTAGAATCAATCCAATCATATCCTTCAATCATTCTAGTCTTCAATCCAATCCTCATCTGAGCTTTAATCTTATCCCAATCTGAGCTTAACCAAACCCCTAATATGAGCTTTCGTCCAGCTACAGTCCAAATCTTTGGATATCAAACCAAATCTGAAGATCCTTCTCTCCATCTCACATATCAATCTTCTCCTTATCTGTTCAATCTCATACAAATCACCTAATCAAATCCTTGGTCTTGTCCCCAGTCTCATTACCAGCCTTGACCCATCATCATCATCATCCATTAGTATCATTCCCTATCCCTATGGTGTTGTTTTGGGATGTATCCTTCCCTCATCAACAACACTTTCATCATCATCATCGGGAGGTATTCTTCCCTATCCTTTAGTGGTGTTTTGGGATGTATCATTCCCTCATCAATACCACTCAGTGGGATGTGGTCTTCCTATTCCTATGTCGGATCCTTAACCCTCATCGGGACAACACTCCATCCATCATCAACCCATTTTGGCTTGTACTCTTGACTGGGGCAACTCCCACCTTTTGTCCTCAACCATTTGTTTGTGCTTCATCCATCTCCTATCGCTTCTTACTCTCTTTACCCATCAATTTTGCATCATCTTCCCTCATTCCCCCTTGTATCATCATCTATTTCTGAGAGCACACAATGGTTCTCTTCAACCCGTGATGTCCTCTCTCGAGGGGGCATCCTCAATCCCTACTCTTCATCTTCACCCCCATCATCTTTCTTCCTAGTCATCCCTTTGATGACTGGGGCATCTTTTCCAATCTAACCATATTCTTCTAGGTTCTATATTTTAATATTCTTTGAAATGATGCTACTTCATAGCACCATCTCAAAGAGGGGCAAAATGTAGACATCCAAATTTGGACACTTAATTTATCCAAATTTATCACTTTTCTTCTAAACATCCTCTTATCCTGAGTTAATTAAATAATATTACTATTATTTAATTAATATCTTTAATTCTGCCAAATCCCTAAGGTATTTAATTAATAATTAAATACTTTACCCTCCTTAATCCTCTTTTCATCAAATAAATTAAATAAATATTACATTTATTTAATTCCTCACATGTCATTTTCATCTAATCCTAATCCATCTCCTAATTTCTTCATTAGGGATGCCTAATCCTTGATTAGGATGTGTCACATAATCCAACTTTTGCAAGTTGGCTTCTAATCCTCATTTATCTTCTAATTACTGATTAATTAATCTTAATCAGTACCTTGGTCAACTCTCCCCATCCCCTAAGGAATTTTTAATTCCTTTTTATTCCTCTAAGAATCCCCTTTTCCCATGCATCTTCTAGAATCTTTGACTTGTCACATCAAGTCACATGTGACAAACTCCCACCTTTTGGGAACATTATCTTATCCACTAGATTCTTCCAATCATTGTGAATTTAAAATTCACTTTTATTCACCCAAGATTCTTCTCACTCCCCAAGATGCTTGGAAGGTACTTGTCCTTCCTCCACCTCATGTACCTTTTGGCCACCTCACTTGCACCTCATCTCCCCTTAGCCACTTCACCATCCACATGTCAAGATGTGAGGGCTTGTGGGTTCTCAACCCACCATAGCCCTTCTTCTTGGCCTTGTTGGATGCATCTCAACCGTTGAATTCTCTAGAGAATTCAAATTCTCCTATAAATACCCCCCTCAAGGGCATTTTCAACACTTAGCCATTTTATAACTACATGCTGCCAATTTGCATTCTCACTCATTCACTATCATCTAGCCATCCATTTTAATCATTTTGCATAGGTTGATCTTGCATTTATCCACTCAAGAATCCATCTAAGGAACACACAAAATCATCTCAATCAAAGGCCAACCAAGGAGTCTTCAATAGCAAGGAAGGTATAATCATTTCTATCTTGTTTTATCTATTTTCCTTCTTGTTTTATCACTCTTTAGGGTGATCTTGAAGTGTCCTTAGTCTTTTATCACTTGCATTTTCAGTTATTTTGCACATTAGAATAGGGTAAAATTCTAAGGTACACAGATACAGATTGGTGGCATGGTTGAGTAAGAAGCAATATTCAATCTCTTTGTCTATTGTTGAAGCTAACTATATTGTTGTTGCATCTTGTTGTACACAAGTTCTATGGATGAAACAAATGCTAAAAGATATGACAATGCTATATGATGATCCCATTTCTATTTTTTGTGATAATACTAGTGAAATTAACATTTCAAAGAATCCTATGATGCACTAGAGGATGAAGCATATATCTATCAAATATCATTTCTTGAGAGAGAATTTCATGGAGAATGAAGTCAACCTTGAGTATATTCTGACAAAGGATCAAATTACTAATATATTTACAAAGGCTCTTCCTAAAGATAATTTTGAGTATCTCCAAGAGAAGTTAAGGGTTATTGCCCATCCTTTCATAAACTAAGATACATTTGGAGATGCGTCAGTCTGGTGGATTCATGGTTCTATCTTTTTAAATTGATGTTTTAGTGGCTACCTCTCAGGGGGAGCAGGTAGTTTCAAGTGTTGTCATTGTGAGTATTCTATTTTCATGTCAAAGGAAGATTCAATGAACATATATTTTTCCTTTTTCATTGATGTCAAAGGGGGAGAGAAAACATGTGAAAACGAAAGAAAGCTAATGAGAGAAAGCATGCAATGAGGGAGATGATCTTCTAAGGGGGAGATGCAAAAAAAATCTAGAGAAGTATACTCAGAACTGGTATGGTGTCTTTGATTGTTTTTCACATCATGTGTTTCCATCAATGACAAAGGGGGATATTATTGCAAGAATGGAGAAATGAATGAAGGTGTTGTCATTGATGTCAATTGGTTATCTACTAGTTTTTGTTGGTTGTATATGTTGAGGATATTGAGAAAATTGTATTTAAGAAAGTTTATAGGTATTCAGTTGTTGCTCAGGATATTGATCCAGTATTTTCCCCTATTTTCATGCGGTTCAGATATATTGGTCATGGTTGATTTTTGGTTGTTGGTTCATTATGAAGTTCGAGTTGTGTTCACCAGTTGTTAACTATGTTTTTCTATGTTCTAGTTGAGGTTCAGGAGAAAAGTTGTTGGTCTGTATTTCTCTTTGATGAAGTCTTTTGACTTGTAGTTCTAAATTTAAGATGTTTTGATTGCATTGAAGATATTTTTTGTTTATGGAAGTTTTGAGCTTAATTGTTCTATGTGTTTTACACT
>VDFB02279233.1:0-45224 GCA_007258455.2 Sequoia sempervirens | reverse complement strand
TTTCAAAGGTAAGGTCCTTAAAGTTGGTAAAATTTGTTCACATGCAGATAGGAAAGCTTTCATTTCTCTTTGTTAAGAGTTTCAAGATGTATTTGCATGGGAATATTCTGATTTAAAACGTTTTGATCCCCAGATTTCCCAACATACCATAGAGCTTGAGGCAAATGCAAAACCTGCTAGGCAAAAATAGAGGCCTCTAAACCCCAAACTTGAGCCTCTTATGGTCAAAGAATTGACCAAGCTGGTTAAGGGAGACATCATTTTTCCAATTAAACATACATCATGGGTCTCTAACCTTGTCTCGGTTAGAAAGAAAAATGGTGAGATTAGGCTTTGTGTTGGTTTTAGGGACCTCAATAGAGCCTCATTAAAGGATCATTATCCACTACCCTCAATGGAGCAGATTCTACAAATTGTAGTTGGTTCAAAAAGATTCTCATTACTTGACGGTTATTCAAGTTATAACAAAGTCTTAGTCAAAGAGTAAGATCAGTAAAAGACTTCCTTCACCACAAAGTGGGGCACCATGGCTTATAAAAGGATGCCATTTGGCCTGTCCAATGTTGGTGCCACTTTTTAGAGGGTAGTGGACATGGAATTTCAAGGTTTGATTCAAAAACTTGTACTCATTTACCTTGATGATGTAATAGTGTTTTCCAAGAAGGTTGATGAACATTTTGCACATCTAAAGCAAGTATTTGAGAGGTGTAGGGAATATGGTATATCCCTCAATGCCAAAAAATGTATCTTTGTTGTCCATGAAGGCAAGATTTTAGGACATATTATGTCAAAACAAGGGATCACCATTGATCTAGAAAGAGTGTCATTTTGGATCTGCCTTTGCCTAGCCATAGAAAGGGGCTACAATTTTTTCTTGGTAGAATTAACTTTGTTAGAAGGTTTATTCCTGATATTGCCAATCTTTTGAAACCACTAACTGCCATGTTAAAAAAGAATACAAGTTTTAGCTGGACCAAAGAGGCCAAGCATAGTTTTGAAGTTATAAAGGAGTCCTTATCAACAACTCCTACTCTGGTAAACCCTACATTTTGAAAAGACTTCATTTTATATGCTTTTAGTAGCATTGATATGATTTCTACAATGCTGGTACAACAAAATGATGTTGGTTTAGAATAGTCTATTGCATTTTTTAGGCAAAGTTTAGAAGAGTATGAAAAGAGATACTTTTGTAGAGAAATATGTGCTTGCTTCCATTAGAAGTTTGAAAGGGTTTAAACCCATGATTTCTAACAACAAAGTGTATTTAGTGGTTGCTCACCCTAGTGTGAAGGAGTTCTTGTTAAGAAGGAACCTGAATGAAAAGAGGGTTGGTTGGATTACAAAAGTTATGGAGTATGACGTTGACATTAAGGTAATGAAGCATGTAAGGGGTAAAGGGTTGTGTGAACAACTAGCTATAGGAGCTAAAAATAAAGAAAATGTAGAAATAAAGGTAGTTTTGGTTGTTGATAATGAACTTACAGCTGATGCACCAACAACAAATGTAGGTTGGGTGCAAGATATGACTCGCTTTTTGCAAACTAGTTAGTTTCCACCATGTTTAGATAAAGCTAAATGGAGGTATTTCAAATTGTAGTCCATTACTTATGTGCTAGTTGGTAACATTCTTTTCAGAAAGGGTCTTAATGGGGTCCTTTTAAAATGTATTGATCAACATCAAGTAGATAAAGTACTTCATGAGTTCCATGATGGAAATGTTGGGGGTCATTTTCCCCAAGAACAACTGCATGGAAAATAATGAGAGTTGACTATTATTGGCCAAGCTTGTTTAAAGATGCCCATGCTCGGGACAAAAAGTGTGTAAAATGTGCCATTTTTTGCAGGCAAAGAGAGGCTGCCAGCTTTGCCATTGTAGCCTATTCAAGTAGAAAAACCCTTCATGAGATGGGGCATTGATTTTATAGGTGCCATTAACCTACCTTCAAGTGTAGGCCACATGTGGGTACTTACTGCAACCGATTACTTCATAAGATGGACTGAAGTAGTGGCCTTGAAAGAAACCAACAAAAGTGTTGTTTTAAATTTTTATGATGATTTAGTAACCAGATTTGGGGTACTTGAATCAATCATTTATGATAATTCTTTGGCATTTGTTGGATTAAGAGTAAGTGATTGGGCTATAAATAATAGTATTCACTTGAATACCTCATAAGAACCTAATCAACTAATAAGAACCTGATTAGAATCATCAAAAGAATTTTGGAGGATAACCAGAGAACTTGGCACAACAAGTTAAAATCTGCTTTGTGGGAAGATAGAATAACTCCAAAAAGATCCATTGGAAATTCCCCTTATATGTTGGTATATGGTAAAGAGGCAATGATTCCTTTATCTTTTGAGCTTCCAACTCTTGACATAATGAACCAGCTTGAAATGTTTGAAGAGGAAGATCCAATGGCTATCAGATATGCACATCTCACAGAGCTAGATGAAACAAGAGATAGAGCCATGAAAACAATGGAGTTGCATCAACGCCAAACAAAGAAGGTTTTTGAAAAAAGAGCAACACCCAGGGTGTTTAGAGAAGGAGATGTTGTCCTTAAGTGGGATGAATTAAAGAGAAGGCCTAGAAAGCACACCAAATTTGATAGTATGCGGAGTGGCTCATTTTCCATTACTAAGTGCAAAGAGCACAATGCCTTTCAAATGTCATAAAAGCATGGAGAAGCTTTTCCTATCCCAATCAATGGGATACACCTCAAACTCTATTTTTAGGTATGATCTAAAATCTGCCTTGTACAAATTAGAGTAGGTTTTTTTCCTCTAACTGTTGCTACACATTAGTTAGATGCTTTTCTAGTCTTCCCTAAGTGTTGTTTTTACACAATTAGGTGATAGTTTTCTTTTCTTTTTGGTGTGTTTTGAATAATTTTTCAAAGTTTCTCATGCTAGTTTAGTAAGTTACAGAAACATACAATATTGTTTTCAAATGGTGTCAGCTTTTAGATGACTCTATGCCTAATCGATAAGCTTTAGGCAACTGGTCGAGATGTTTTGCAAGAAAACATATAGCATATGTTGCCAAAAATGTTACCTAATTTTTAGCTTTCAATTGAAATCAGGTAACTTAGTGTTTATTCTTTTGTGTTTTTGTTTAAACATTAAAAGATACATTATATTCTTCTAAGTTAATTAATGTGCATAAAAGAGATTGTCAAAACAGATTGCATTTATTCCAGTTTTGCAATTATAGACAAATAAGAAAGAGAGCTAATATGAATTTCAAAATGTAATCTTTATTGATAATCATGAGAATATAATGTCCCTCACAAGCCAAGGGACTAGCTATTCTAATGCTTATAAAGAAGAGATTATACACATATAGATAACATAAAGAAATTGCATATAAAATGAAAAGGGACCCATCATTTCCTAGTGGAATGACAAATCCCATTGGCTTGGCCTTGCATCATCTTAATCCTTCCCGCTTCTCTGCTTCCATTTGACACCCTCCTTGCTACTCCTAGGTTTCCTACATTGGATAAAATAGTGTTGTTAGAGCAATGGAAGGTCCTTGATCATTATATATGCAAAATATCCATAAGCTTGTAATTTGATGTCTACAAGCACTAAAATAGCAACATACCATAAGTTTCCATGAAAACAAGAAAGGAGTAATCAAACAAACCTATGATATGCTTTGTTTGTCTAAATGGTTTGTTCCTTGTACAAATTTAGGAGAAGTCTTGTTACTATTCTGATTCAACTAATTATAGCATGTGGGGTGAAATGTGGATCCCAAAAGGGTAGAGCTTAGCATGTTTCCCTTCGATGTATTAAGAAAGATAGGAAATTGAGTAACTTGATCAAATCAATGATAAGCATGCTATTGATGCATTAAATCAATATGGAATCATACCAGTTGATCAACTTTCATTATTAGATTCAAAAGATGTAACACATAATGTGAGCTCTCAACAAAGTCACACTTCATCTTTTCACAATGAATCAATCAATAGGCTATCATCATGTCAAAAGGAAGGTACATTTTGTTGGACATGTCTTTAAGTCATCTTAATTGGATCCAAGATCCATTTTATGAAAATAAGTAAATGATTTCAGAGATGCATCAAGTTCAATTATGCATCTCTTAAGATAATGAAGGAGAAATCAAATCATGCCTAAAACCATCATGATGCATATGGGGCAGCAAGAAGGAACAAAGAGTATCATGCATTATTGCATGGGATATACTGCCCAATTCATCTCACTTCAACCCTATTGGATAGACACACATCACCTAGGACGGTGATTTTTCAGGTCACCAACATAAGTGACATATGTTTTCCCACTAAGATTAAAGTGAGGGTGTTTGTTTGTTGCTCAAGATCAAAAGGACTTAGATGTTTATGAAGACCAAGTAACAAACCTTTGGGGGCAGCAAGTAATTATTAGGGAAACCATGAAGATTGGGGTTGCTACCTTTCACACTGTAGGACATCAACAATCAAAGAAGCATATGGGACAACATGAATAAATGGGAAGCTCTTTGTGTGACAAGATTCAATGACAGAGTAAAGCAAAAGAACATGGTGTGAAGACACATTGAAGTCTACATGACCTCAAAGAACTATACATTGTTCACATTCAACAAATCAATGATCATTCACTCAACAAAGGTATGAAATAGCTATTTGATGCTACAAGACAACAAGGTCCAAAAGATAATGTATTTTAGAATACAATGAATAAAATGAAAGCAAAACACATCATGATATCAATACATTTCAAACAATAATGTCTTCCAATGGAGCAGCCCCTAAGAATGATAAAAAAGGGCTATGTAAAGGAAATGTGTTTCACAAGTGAGGCCAACATTTGAACATTTCAAAGCATTGCTAATAGTCAAAATGATGCAAGGTAGTGCTCCAATGGAGCTAATAAAATTTCAAAAAAATGATTAGCCACTTACATTCAATGGAGATTAAAGAAAAAGTATCAAATAGTGAAGATGAGTCATTTACTTCAAGCACAATCATGTAAGAGAATGCAATCAAACAAACTTTTTGTTTTGAAGACACTTAGGAAAGCACATGAGTGTTGTGTGTGTGCATCATCTTGAGGCAAATGTGTTTGTCACATAAAAAGAGGTTTCTCATTTTTTGAACGCAAATGTCCACATTGTTACAAGAGAAGTGGGGCAGATTGTTAGTGAAGGAAAAAATTTGTGTAATAGCCCTATCAAGTGCTATGAAGGTTTAAGTAGATTTGGTGTTGAAGGATCTAAGACCATGCATGAAAAAGAATCAAACAGTGAAGAGGACAACAATCAAGTCATATGAACAGATTTATGGTGCCAAGGAAAGGATAATCATTATTTTCCAATAGTTGATAAAGTATTAAGCTTGCAAAATATAGTGGAACAGATTAAGGTATCTCTTCATCATCATATGAATTTACATGAAAGCCAAAACAGTCATTTGCTTATGTCTACAATAGATATTCGTAAATGATAATATTCTATCACAACAAAGATACATAGTGTGGAATATCAAGTGCAAGGAAAAACATTACAATCATGAGTCATATGAAGAAGCAATTAAGAACAATGACCAAAATCCATTTTAAAAGAGCACTACCACAACATGGTTTGAGAAATTCTATCATTATTCATATGATAAAAGCCATTTTCCTGCACATTGAAAAAATCCATCTGGGTTTTTGTGATTCAAATTACATCTTCAAAAGTCCAAAATTTTCCCAATGCATTAGGAATATTGCAATCAAACAAAGATGCATTTCTGGAATTTCTTGAACAACCAAATGCATTGTTGGCAAAGCAAGTTAGAGATTCAAAGTTCACCTCATAGTCTCAATCCCAATTAGAAAAAATTACTGTTTGGATTCATCTAATGCATTAAGAACAAGCCAATGGTTGAAGGAGGATAATAATAGGGAAAGGTCTCTAAAGAAAGAGGCACATAATGAGAGGTCATGGCCTAATAAGAGCCATTTTTTTTACATTAACAAGAAACCATCTAGATTGGTTTTGAAGTTACAATTACAAAGGCATTAAAAAAAATTCCATCTGGGTTTGTGTCAAAGGTGCAATTATAGAGGCATTAAAGAAGAATAATTGGATTTATCTTTTTCATAAAAGAGCAACAAAAATATCTCAAACCCTCTATAAGAAAATCAAATTTTAGTTTGAAACATAGCTATTTCTCTATAGCTGTGGCAAAAGATTTGTTTTTTATTCCAAAATCAAAGAACCCACTTGGGGTTTCATGTGGAATGCAAAATAAAAATCATGTTTTCTTCTCAAAACAACAAAACCCATCTGGTTTTGTTTTTTAAATCTACAAATACAAGAGTTTCAAAGGAGGGATTTCATGGTATTCATTCTATAGAAAATTCCATTTGAGAAACCAAGATCTCTTTCCATAGCCACTGCCAAGGAAAACCGAGTTTTATTCTACAAATCAAAGCACTCATCTAGGTTTATTATGGAATTCCAAATACAGAGGTATTTAAAAAAGCTATCATGAATATTTTTGAAACAAACAAAAGTATATGAAAACCATAGTCTATTCTCCATGGTCGTGGCCAAAAAGAGTAGAATTTCTTCATAAAATCATGAAATACATTGAGGTTTTTAAATCCAACTTCAAATAGAGAGGAAAATTGACATTTTTTCTTTATTCTTCAAGTATGGAGGCTCGAAATGAGCTCTTTTTGCTCAAAAATTAGAAAGGAATGGTTCTAGTAAAAGCTTACTTGAGCTATTTTGCTCATTCTCTTTATTTACACAAGCTTTTGTCACATAATCAAGCTTCTATTTGAGCTTCAAGGAAACCTCATGGTGGTTGTGAGAAGAATGAACAAACACAGAGAAAAGTAAAACAACAAAAATTGATCAGAGATATGTTATAGCCACGACCTTAGCTCACAAAATGGCATTCAAAAGGTGTGAAAAATATAGTTTTGATTCACAAAAATGCTTTACCTCAATCTTCCAATGAAGAAATCACAGATTTCATCAAGAAATATGCCAAGAATCAACCAAATGCACCATTTTTTGTTCACTTCATGAAACCCTCATGGCGACAGAGTGTCAACCTCCAGAACCTCTGATGCACAAATGATGGGTTTCTTTTTGTTTTTCCATCTTTTGTTTATGGTTGGAAACCCTGGCCGATGGGATTTTTTCCCTTGTTTTCAAAAAAATTGAAACACATTTTAATGTGTTATGTGGGTTGAATGATCAAGTTCAAAACTTATGCTTTTTTCCTTATATTCATATTAAACATAATGTTCCTTTCTTTGAAATATTTTAAGTTCCCAAACCATGTGTCTTTGACCTGTGAAATAGGTATTGCCTTGAAAGCTTTAAAATACGCCTTCCAACAAGTGTGGAATCCCTTTATGCCCACATAGGCAAAATTATCGACCTTTTTGTTTTCCTTTGAAAATTAGGAGAGTGTTGACCAAGTGCTTGGCTCTCAAATGCAGAAGTGGAGGTGAGTTATAATTGATCAAATGCCTTGGAGGAGTTTGGTTTTTGCTTAATGCTTTTACAAGCATTTAAGTATATCATTATTTTGCATTTTTGTCAATTGCAAGACATTATTTAAGTGATTTTTAAATCACTTTTTGTTCAATGTTATTTATTTGATGCAAATATTGATGTAATTGAATAAGGTGGTGAAGCCTTTTTGCATTCTTTTTTGAAATGTAAATTAATTTGTTTAAGTGATGTATTATAAATCACTTAATCAGATTATTATTGTTTTGAATGCAAATTAGAGTCTTCTATTTTCAAAAAGCACCAAAGGTGTGGGTCAAATGGGTTGAATACATGTGTGAGGACCAATGATGACTGGTAGACATGAGGGATGTGTGGGAGGTTGTTTTGACTGATTTTGTAGGAAAAGGGACTGTTTGGAGGCATTTTTATCACATTTTTAGTGTGACTATTGACTTGGCTTGACTTTGCTTCATGTGGAGGACAGTTTGGAGGGTTTCTAGAAGGTTCTTTTTGGCCTTTTCTATTGCATCTGACCAAAACCTTCTAGAAGGACTTGTGTGAGAGTAGTTGGTTTTTTTTTGCTTAAGTAACTTCAATCTTTGTTATTGAAGTTAGTTCTTTCTTTCCAGCAAAGTGATAGCTTGGGTTTGGAGTTATCTTTTTTAGTAGGAGCAGTATTGAAACTCAGATGGACTTGTAATGAAAGTTGAGTACTTTGAGTAAATGAAATTGAACATTTACCTTCTCATTTCATGTTTTTATTGTGTGCTCTTAGTGATTGATTAGATTATTTGTGAAATTTACCTTTCCTTGTAGTCTTGTCTCATGGTTAAGCACCTATTTAGAAAAAGATACATTGTTATAGGTTATAAGTTGTGTTAGTTAAACCAAGTTTTGTTAGTTGTGAGATTTTTTTTTCCTTCTAAGAGTTCTACTAAAAAACCTCCTTATAAATTCCTTATGTGAAAATGCATGTGAAAATGAGTTGTGTGAACAAGGTTTTATGTCATTGTTTTGAATGTGAATAGGCTATTTATAGGTCATAGTCTTTTTTTTGTGTATCACCCTTAGTAGTTTTAGTTAAAGTTCATTTTCATGCATCTTTTACCCTTTTCCTTAGAAATCATTAGTTTAGGTGGCATCAAAAGGGGAGCCAACCCATAATCTGAAGGTTTGCTTTCAAAATAGGACACCCACAACCTGAAAGCAATCCCATGTTAGTCCAAATTTGTTGAGTGCTTCATATCTTGGAAAAGGGGTCCAAATTTGGCCAACTAACACTAGCTTCAGTAACCACTGATCTATCAACCTCTTGAACTATTATGTTTTTCCTTTCAACAACTCCATTCTATTGAGATCTTGTGGTAGATAACTATATCTTTATTCCATGCACTTCAAAAAACATTTTAAATTCATGGGAGGTAAATTCTCCACCTCTTTCAAAACTTAAGCATTTTATCTTCAAATTCACTTCATTTTCAACCATAGCTTTGAATTCCTTGAATCTATCTAATGCATCTGATTTCTCTCTAAGAATTGTAACCCATGTTTATTTAGAGTAATCATCAATCAAAAGCATAAAGTACCTTTCAAAAAGTAGACTTCTTACTCTTGTAGGACCATAAAGATCTGTATGAACTAAATCTAGTAGGCTAGTAGTGGACTCTTCCTTTGATCTATAATGATTTCTTGCTTGCTTTCCAAACTGACAATTTGATGTAGGGGCATCAAGAGCCTCATAAGCACACTTTTTATTATTTTTCAGTTTAGGTTGTTTTGTGTGTTTTGAAGTTTATTAAGGTCATTTATGACCATGTGTGATCATATTAATCCATTTTTGGTGTGTTAGAGGGTCATTAGTTTCAAAATGTAAAAAGTTGCTAATGTCGTGAAAATTTTCCAAATGTGCAAAAGTTGTCATGCAATTTTTTGTAAGTTGTCAAAATTCAAGAAAAGAATTACATGCAAGAAAGAATTGGTTCCTAATCATTGGGATAATTTTTAAATGGGAAAAAAGACACCTTCCAAGTTGCATAGAGAGGTGTGGAACTAATTTTTGTAATTTTGATGAAATGAAAGAAAATTTTTCCTCAGTTTCTTATGTTGCAGACTATTTTTGTCCTTTGGTACAGATTTTATGGTCCATAAATTAACTTGAAACCAATTCCATCATGTTTCTATATGAATCTACTTTATTTTGGTTCTTGTAGCACTAGATTTCATTAGGTATTTTGGAATTGATTGCATTTTTACTGAAACTAGTCTAAACCCTACCTAGGGTTCTAGTCAACAAGAAAAATGTAATAACTTGAGTTTCCACCATGATAAAATGGTGAAATATTGTAAAAAACTATGTTTTGATGTGTTCAACATGCATGCAAGGTATGGATTCTCCATTTGCATGTGGGAAGGAGAACTCTTTGATAGTTTGCTTCAAGTTTGTATGGAGACTGTGTAAAAGAACCTATACTATGACTATTTTCTCAAGTCCTCACATGCATTCATAAGGATTGGGTTTGATAAATGTTTGGTAATTTTTGTAAGCCTATGCAAGCCAAGAGTATCAAGTTACCAAGTCATTTCTTGCAAAAGTTGAATGTTCAAGTTGAAACAAGCTTTGGGGCAGCAAACCATAGATTGGTGGATTGTAATTCCTACAAGATCTAAAACTAATTTTAAGTCATTGATAATGGTTTGGAAGTGTAGTGGGAGGTCTTATAGGTCTATACAAGTGTTTTTGGAGCATTCTTGAAAGTTTAAATGATTCTTGTTACGACTGTCCCAAGAGGTCCAATTACATAGTCATAAGGAAAGGTGGATGTCCAAGCAAGATTGGGTTTGCATAGGAATCTAGAAATTGAATACTTAGTGGAAACACCTTTAGAATGTTGGGAAGAAGCCTCCAAGTTAATTTTTAGGAGTTGAAACATAACATTATGGGTTTCCTTTGTTCATTGGAGTCATTTTTGAAGTTTTCACATAGGAGCAACAGTGAGGAACATACAAGATCACTTTGTCATTTGGGTCTATTTTCATGAAGAATGTCTTTCCTCTACATCAAATTGGTATCAAAGCTAGAAGACCCTAAGAGTGCAAGGTATGCAATAGGACAAGAGATTTTTGAGAGAAATTTTGTTGTAGATATGAAATAGAGTTGGTGACTTATATCCTTCAATAGTGATGAAACTGGGTAGAAGGTGTGCATATTTCTTCTAGTGAGAGGTAGTGGGTAGAAGAGGTATTGGAGAGTGCATCTTGTAGAATCTTGTTGGTTAGAGGATAGTTGTGTGTGTGAAGGTATTGGGATACCAAAAGAATGGAAGTGTTGAGGAGAATAATCCATGAAGACCTGAAGAGTAAGAAGTTTTCAAGCAAGCAACAAGAGATGAGTAGAGAAAGGAGTGAGATGAAGAAAGATGAGAAGGTAAAACAAATAAATATTCAGCAAGAGATAATAGTGATGAGACAAGATTTGGAACAATATAAAAAAAATTTGAATAAAGAATACGGAGTATAGTAACAAGTGTGTGGAGTTGGAACATCACCATTCACAAAATTGTTAAGTGGTCGATAAAGGAAATTGTGGAAAGAATAAAGAGGCAACAATTGAGAAAAAGATAAAAAAAATTAATCAAGATGATGGCAGAGCCAAATCCATCCAAGGAAGAGGAAAAAGATGAAGAAAATGAGTCCACTAAGACTCAAAAGTCTTTTTCTAACAATATTTTTGAGTATGTGTTTATAGGTGCACCAGATGAAGATGAAGATAGAAAAGAGTATAAAGAAAAAGGATAAGTGAATCCAATGTATGAATATTTTTATACAAATGTAGCACAATATGGTGAAGAAGATGTTGCAGAAACAACAAAGGTACTAGTTGTATTTTTTGATTTTATGGATGATGAATATGCTAACAAATTGTATTCAAATGATGAAGATGAAGACATGGAAAGTGGTAATGCGGCATATGAATAAGAACTATATTTTTGGAACCTTGAAGCTGAGATGATGCTAAGTAAGAGATGGTGCAAGAAGAAGAAGAAAGATCTAGGGAAAGTCAGGAATGTAGAACATACAACGGGGTGTAAGGAGCATCAACTTTTGGAAATGAATTTCTAGTTGAATGACAAGTGGAAAATAAGTAGAATACCTAAGGTAAAAATGAAACATGCATTTGAATGTTTGAAAGTAGAGAAATATTCCACATATCAGATTTACAAGTTGAAGAAGTCCACGATGGAAGATATTGACAAATTTGCAGATCACATCTCAGATGGAACTAAAAAATTTCTTTCCTTGGGAGTATGATGTAGGGGCATCAGGAGCCTCATAAGCACTTGTTATTTTTTATTTTAGGTTGTTTTGTGTGTTTTGAACTTTCCTAAGGTCATTTATGACCATGTGTGATCATATTAATCCATTTTTGGTGTGTTAGAGGGTCATTGGTTTTAAAATGTAAAAAGTTGTTAATATTGTCAAAAGTTTCCAAATGTGCAAAAGTTGACATGCAATTATTGGTAAGTTCTCAAAAATAAAGAAGAGAGTTACATGCAAGAAATAAACTGCTCCTAATCATTTGGATCAGTTGTAAATGGGAAAAAAGACACCTTCCAAGTTGAATAGAGGTGTGGAATTGATTTTTGTCATTTTGATGAAATGAAAGAAAACTTTTCCTGAGTTTCTCACGTTGTAGATTGTTGTCCTTTGGTACAGATTGTAAGGTCCATAAATTGACATGAAACCAATTGCATCATGTTGCTATGTGAATCTAACTAATTTTGGTTCTTGTAGCACTAGATTTCATTAGGTATTTTGGAAGTTATTGCATTTTTACTAAAACTAGTCTAAACCCTACCTAGGGTTCTAATCAACAAGAAAAATGTAATAACTTGAGTTTCCACCATGATAAAATGGTGAAATATTGTACAAAATTTTATTTTTATGTGTTCAACATGCATGCAAGGTTTGGAGTCTCCATTTCAACATGGCAGTTTGTTTCAAGTTTGTATGGAGATAGTGTAAAATAATCTACATTGTGACTATTTTGTCAAGTCCTCACATGCATTCATAAGGTTTGGGTTTGATAAATGTTTGGTAATGTTTGTAATCCTGTTTTGGCTGAGTAGAAAGTTCCCAAGTCATTTCTTGCAAAAGTTGAATGTTCAAGTTGAAACAAGCTTTGGGGCAACAAACCATAGATTGGTGGATTGTGATTCCTACAAGATCTAAAACTTGTATTTAGTCATTGGTAATGGTTTGGAAGTGTAATGGGAGGTCTTATAGGTTTGTACAAGTGTTTTTGGAGCATTCTTGAAAGTTTAAATGAGTCTTTTTGTGATTGTCCCAAGAGGTCCAATTACACAGTCATAAGGAAAGGTGGATGTCCAAGCAAGATTGGGTCTGCACAGGAGTCTAGGCATTGAATACTTAGTGAAAAAACCTTTAGAATGTTGGGAAGAAGCCTCCAAATTAGTTTGTAGGAGTTGAAACATAACATGATGGGTTGCCTTTGTGATGCAGAGGAAGGACAAAGTTAATTAAAACAGACCCAAAAGACAAATTGTTCTTGCATGTTCCCCATTGCTGCTCCTATGTACACCTTCCTATATGACTTCAATGAAATAAGGAAAATACACTTGGAACTCTTTCAAAACCTCAATATAGATTTGGGAGCCTCTTTCAAACATTATAAAGGAAATTCTAGTAAGTATTCAACACCTAGACTCAAAAACAAACCCAAACTTGCTTGGGTGCCAACACTTACTCAATGACTGTTAAACTAATCCTCTTGGGACAGTCATAATAAAACTTGTCTAACCCTTCAAGAGTGCTCTAAAATAAATTTTTCAAGTTTTTAGGACCTTCTAAGACCCCTTCCCAACAAGGAATATGCAAAAACATCACTTTTAGAATAAGATTTGTTCAACTTCCAATTACTACCCCACTCTTTGCTTAGTATTAAGACTATCCTCTTAAGGACCTCTTAAGGACCTAACTTCATACACTCCACACCAATCAACATGAATTCATTTTAAATAGGTCTATATGAGATACATGCACCCTCAATAACATTCTACAATACCCATGAATCCATTCTTCTAAGATTTGCAATCAATTTACCTTTTGCTACCCTTTATGACCATCCTGTCACACAGTCAAGAAAATATTTGCTAAACAAAAACCATATCAAATGAAAAGATAGGGATATGAAACTTTTGGAAAATGAGATATATATAAAAATATAATTTGTAACAAAATTTCATGATTTTTCACCATACATATTTCAAGATATGATCCAAACAAGTTGACTAGAAACCCTAGGCAAGGTTTTTAACAATTTTTACAAAAAAAAACTCATAACTTCTACAAATCAAATTGAAAATTCATCAAACCAGTTGAAAATGAAATATAAAACATAAATATACATCATACAATCAGTTTTAGGGCTGTAATATGGTGTACCAAGCCATACAAACCAAAAGAACAACATTTTTTTACATAAAAACTACAAAAATCTTACTCAAAATGCTTGAAACTTTGCTCAAATGTTTAACAAGCCCCCAAAAATGAGTTTAGGATCAAATTTAGACAATTTCCATCCTTTCTCATGTTTTTAACTAACCCCATCTTTTAATTTTCCTTGATCACCATTTAACCACTTTTCATGACATCTTTCTGATAACTTTTTAGCAATTTTAAAACTTCTACAACTTTGGACCAATAGACCTATAACTTTCCAAAATGGATCAACATGACCCCAAATGATCTTGAAAGACATTATTTGACTCAAAAATACCTAAACCAGCCTAAAATCAAAAGAATTAAAAAAGGCCTACTTATGAGGCTCCAGGTGCTCCTGCACCATACACCCAAGGGAAGGAAAGACTCAAGCCCACTTGAGTGTAGGTCTTATTTTTCTTCCTGGTCTTCCAATTATTTTACACTATTGCCTTGATGTATTTTTGGATTTTTCTTTGTGTCTTCCACTTGTTTTTTATAGGTTTTCTTCTCAGCTCCTTATTTTTTTCTTCCTTGCAAGTTATTCCTCTTTTGGAATCCTCTTCTGAACCTAATCTCATTCAAGAGTCTACTTCTCAATGATTTGTATCTCCTTGTCTAACAAACCTACACATACATAGTCCAATGAAAGATTATAAATAAAATATTGAGACCTTGAGGTATCCTCCTTGTCTCCTTAAACCAGACCCTCCACTTCAACACCCAAGAGATCCTCCATGTGTGTTATGGTTGTCTTAGGACTAAACTTGTCCTCCAAGGGTCTCCTTTGATAAATAAAATCTTATAACACTTCCATTTCAATTGTTAATTGATCTTGATTTCCATAAACAAAGTAGTGTTCCTCTTTTTCCAAACCTTCCATCTCCTTCCAAAGGATTTGATCAATCTTTTTATATGGACTAAATACTTCATTTTTGACTTGAGGGTTGCATTCATCTTTGAAATTTTTAGATTTTCCTACTACTACAAACAACTTATCATTCTTACCCATTTCTTCCAATAATAAAGCACCCAATTCATCATGCATGTCATTGTTGTCACCTAGAAATGCACCCTATGCAAAGTTGTAAAAACTGAGCTCTCTAGTGAAACATGGGAAGACCTCTAAAGTTGTGGGTCACTTGTAAACAGAGGTCAACCTTCACAGAAGGCCGACTTCCTTTGGTGTCACCTAACTACTGATTTTTGTGGGGAAAAAAGAAGGAATACATAGGATGAAGACTTAAATCTAAGGTGATACACCGAAATGATGAGGAATTATGGAAGGAAAACAGGGTGAACATACACTGGGAAGCTTAATTGCAAACATTCTACATGCTCAACACAACTTCTTTCAAACTTATGCATCAATCCTAATAGGTTTGATCTACATACACATCTCAGGAAGGAAAGATTAACTTCACAACATTTAAGATATGAATATAGATTTAAAGATAAATAATTGAGAACTTACATAATCTAAGATACAGAAAGTGAGAGTGATACAAATGTTAACAATAGTTTCCAAGGTGAACTCTGCGTTGCATTTCAGATTCCAATTTTGAGTTAAAAAAAATATACATTAGCTAAGAAAGCATTGATGAAAATCACTAACTCCCCTGAATGCATAATCCAAACTATTTACAAAAATGCAAAAAATGCCTTATATATCAAAAATGTATCGGCCCCCTTAGGGCTTACAAAAATATCCATCTCAGAAAAATCTACCCTAAGATCCTTTGATTGAAATAAATGTTGCACCCCTGTGTGTCCTTGCTGTGTGTGTCAGTGAAGAGTTACTGCCTGGAGAAATCCCTTAGATCTTTTGAAGCTACTGGGTGCATTTACTTTTGGTCATAGTGTCCACCTACTGAGTTCCCCTGTTGAGTACCTTGAATGCTCCAGAGTCCATAACAGATACACGTTGATTCACATTTTGTTGATTCTCTTGGCACTAGTCAAGCTGCCAACAATTCATTTGTAGCTTTCCTTGATTGGTCGAGTGCATTCCACGCAGACTCTGTAGGCGGTCAAAAATCTTTTGAAAAGAACCGCATCTTAGCGAGACACTGAAAGTGTCTCAGTGATGCGATTATGTCCTCTGAAACTATTGGCTCAATGCGCGACAGTCGATGAGAGTCTTGGTGAACTTAGGAGTCACATTGATATTGCCAAAACATCAGCAAGTCAAATGGCATTGGGGGGAATTCATAGCGAGCACAACTAAGTTATACCAATGCCGCTTTATTAGGAAATTCCATCACTGTCGGCGAGAGATCATACGTTCGGGGAGACATCTTGGTGAACCCTTCTTGTCGCGGTGAGCACACTGGATGGTGGCAAGAGATACCGGGTCGACAAGACCTTTCAGCAAGCCCCGTAGGTCACCCCGAGCCTCGCATTTCTTTCTATGAGTCACATACTTCATCACTAGGACCATACGCCAAACGCCTTGCCTTTCAGCAAGTTCCTTTTCCTGTCACTGAGACCTCCTTGATTCGCTATTGACTCGGGCTCCAAGATCACATTCGGTAAGACATTTATGCGTCGGTGAGACATCTTACCTAAGCCTCATTATCTATCGCTAAGCTCAGGGTCGATGAGATTATCTCGGGTCGGGGAGACCTCTTAATGAGCTTCTTGTGTTACACTGAAGGCGCCAGGCATGTCCATGTGACCTCTCGTTGTCAAAGAGACCTCCCGTCGAGCCCTCCTTTCTTTAGCGGCACTGCTTTCCTTTGCCAAGACATCCTGTGTTCGCCCAAACCTCACACCGAGGTCTTTTCATCCTACCGAGCTACATATCTTCTTCTGTGTGACTCCCATCACTCGGGAAGACATTATGGTGAAGGGAAAATGCTACACCGAGCCCCCCCTAGTTGTCATCGAAACTTTGGCCTATCAAATAGACCCTTTGTCGAACACACTATGGTTTCCCCAAAGTTTTTCCTTTCGGCCAGACTAGCGTTTGTCACCAAGACTCACGCTGAACTCTTTTTTTTCTGCCCGAGCCTCTCATTTCCTCTGGCAAGACCATGGTAGGTCAGGAAAACATCATGGCGTAGTCCACCGGTCATACCGATTCCCATTTTTGTCGCTAAGACCCCTTGATTCATCGAGACATCTTGTAGACTTCCTTTTGCCTCTCGTGTTACACCGAAGATCTTTCCCCATTCGCCAAGACTCCACTCCATTGGCCAGACCTTACATCGATATGACTTCATTGGCGGGACCACCTCCTTTTGGTGAGACTTTAATCATCGTTAGGACTTCATGGCGAAGGCATCTCCTCTTGCCGAGATGTCATCCTTTCAACAAGACGTTATTCTGATGGTCCCTCCTCCTCCTGGCAATGTCATTGCTTTTCGGTGAGACCACAAGGTCAGGGAGACTTCTTTATATCGGCAAGACCATGTAGCGAAGGGAGCAACCTTTGCTGAGAGCCCATCCTTCTTGTCGGGGAGACCCTCTTTCATCGGTAAGACCTCTTAGCGATGTATTTCCTCCGACAAGAGCTTGCCCGATGACTTTAAACCAATTGTTGTCGGTGAGACTTAACTCCTCACTGAGACCTCATGCCGAACTCTCTGTGCTACCCCGAAGCCCGTGGTCACCATGAGTCTCCCCGATTGATGATTGAATGGCTTGTCGGCCAAAGAATTCCATGCGATAAGGGGTCATATCGAACACTTCTTGTCACAGCGATAGGCCCTATAGTGAAAGCATTGAAAGCGTTCGGCAAGACAGGAACTAGGTCATAGAGACCTATTCAAAACAGAACCTATCAAAGTTGCCAGTCGGCCAGACAGTGAAGATGTCATACCGACTTGGCTCTAATGGAGGCTTGAGCCTATGATCATTGAGGCATATTTCCAAAAAAGCAGGCTTCCCAACTGAGCTCCTTGTGTTATGACTCAGATGCATGAAATAACCCTAAATGGAAATATCCCATCTGGCCCTTATGAACACCTGCAACATAGATGCCTTGCTTGATTGAGCCTGAGGGTAAAAATTAGGTAACATTTCTAGCGACCTTTGCTAGATGTTTTCCTACTAAACATGAAGACCAGTATTCTAGGCCTATCCATTGGGCATGGAGTCGTTAGGAGAAACCTCTGAAATGGGCCCAGGACACCTTGTACATGGCTGCAACTCACTTGAGGCTTATAGAGCGCTACAGGTTGTCAAGAATCATAAAAAGGAGAAACTGAAAAGAAACCATTACTGCGCTAAACAACACTTAGGGGAAAGGAGAAGAATAGAAAACAAACAAATGAACCACAGTGCAAAAGAACTTATTGAAAACATAAAACCTAACTAGATATGTACAAGAAAGGGAATCATCAGACTTGAAAGCAGGGTTTAAGGTGTATCCCATTGACTAGGATAGGGAGCACTTCCCCTTCTGTTGTGGCCAATCGATATGCATTGTGCTCCTTACAGCCTGTGATAATAAATGGACCAGTCCACATATTGTTGAACTTGGTGTGATGGCCTAACCTACTTTTCAGAACATCCCATTTCAGCATGAGGTCTCCTGCCTTAAAAGATTTTGCTGTAGCCTTTTTGTTGAATTTTCTTTTCGTTTGGAGCTGATGATACTCCAAAGCTTTCATTGCTCTATCCCTTAACTCTTTGATCTCCATGAGCTCCACATACCTTACAAACATTGGGTCATGTCCCTCAAGCATCTCCAACTAGTGAACAATGTCTAGAGCTGGAAGCTCCACAGATAGGGGCAATCTTGCCTCTTTGCCATAGACCAACATATATGGTGAATTGCCAATAGACCTCTTAGGGGTCACTCTATTTGCCCAAAGTGCATTCTTTAAACTAATGTGCCAGGTCCTTTGATTATCCTCTATGGTTCTTTTAATGATCCTGATGAGATTCTTAGTTGTGCTTTCAGCTAAACCATTACCCTGAGGGTAATAATTTGAGGATGTATTCAAATGAATGCCATGTTTAACAGCCCAATCAATTACTCTTAGACCCGTGAATGCAACAGCATTATCAGATATGATAGAGTCAAGAACTCTAAATCTGGTGACTATATCCTCATAGAAGCTCAAAACTGAAGACTCTTTTGCTTCTTTCAAAGCTATTGCTTCTGTCCACCTTGTGAAATAGTCTATAGCTGTGAGCACCCACTTGTGACTAGTACTGGAAGGTGGATTTATTGGTCCAATGAAATCAATGCCCCATCTCATGAAGGGCTACTCCACTTGAATTGGATGTAGAGGCATAGCTAGCAGCTTTTCCTTCCCTAAAAATAGAGCACACTTGACACACTTTCTTGACCAAGCATATGCATCTTTGAATAAGCTAGGCCAGTAGTAGCCAACTCTCATGATTTTCCAAGTAGTAGTTCTTGGGGAAAAGTGACCTCCCATAGCTCTGTCACGAAGCTCATGAAGTACCTTCTCAATTTGGTGACTGTGAATGCATCTTAATAAGACACCATTTAGATCCTTTTTTAAAAGAGCATTGTTTACCAGCACATATAGTATGGATTGCAGTCTGAAGTATCTTCTTTTAGCTTTGTTCAATCCTAATGGGCACTCACCAGTTTGTAAAAATTGGGTCATATCTTGAACCCAATTATTTCCCCCCATAGGTACATCATCTTGAGGATTCTGAAACTCATTTTTGTTGGCAAACACATCGTCCTTTTCCAATTCATTTTCTCTACTTGAACCAGTAGCAAGTTGTTCATAGAGACCCTTACCTCTAACCAATTTGGTGATCTTAATATCTACATCATACTCCATGACCTTAGTGATCCACCCTACTCTTTTCTCATTCAGATCTTTATTCAATAAAAATTCCTTCACACTTGAGTGTGCCACCATGACATGAATTTTATTATGAGAGATAAAAGGCTTGAATTTATTCAGGCTTCTGATCACAGCAAGAACATGCCTCTCTACAAAGGAGTATTTCTGTTCATAATCAACCAAACCTTGACTAAAAAAGGCTATTAGTTATTCTAAATTCTCTTCATTTTTTTGAACCAATATTGTAGAAATGTTACTTGTTCTACCATAAGCATACAGATAAAAATCTTTAGAAAAATTGGGATTTACTAGCATAGGAGTTGCTGCTAAGGCCTCCTTAGTTGCCTCAAAATTGTTCTTGGCATCTTTCGTCCAACTGAAAATGACATTTTTCTTTAGCATAGCTGTTAAAGGTTGTAACAGGTTTGCAACATTAGGGATGAATCTTCTTAGAAAGTTGATCTAGCCCAGAAAGCTCTATAGAACCTTCTTCAGATTAGGTAGCGGCAACTCAAGTATGGCTTTGACTCTCTCAGGATCAATAGTAATTCCTTTCTTTGACACTATGTGTCCTAATAATTTTCCTTCATGACCAGCAAAGATACTCTTTTTTGGATTGAGAGAGATACCAAACTCTCTACATTTTTCAAAAACTTGCCTAAGATGTGACACATGTTCATCAGCATTCTTAGAATATACTATAATGTCATCTAAATAAATCAGTATAATCTTATTGATCAAACTTTAAAATGCCATGTCCATGGCCCTCTGAAATGTGGCACCAGCATTAGATAAACCAAAAGGAATCCTTTTGTATGCCATGGTGCCCCATTTAGTTGTAAAAGTAGTTTTGAACTAATCTTCCTCTTTAACCAGCACTTGATTATAGCCCGAAAAACTATCCAATAAGGAAAATCTTTCAGAACCAACAACTACTTGTAAGATTTGTTCCATGGAGGGCAGCGGGTAGTGATCTTTTAGAGAGGCTCGGTTAAGATCCCTAAAGTCTACACAAAGTCTTATTTCATCACTTTTCTTCCTAACCGGAACAAGATTAGAAACCCAGGATGTGTGTTTAATTGGAAAGATTATACCCTCCTCAACTAGTTTGGTCAGCTCTTTGATCATTAAGGGCTCAAGCTTAGGATTCAAGGGCCTTTGTTTCTACCTTACTGGCTTAGCATTGGGTTCTAACTCAATTGTGTGCTGAGCAATATGGGGATCAAACCCTTTCAAATCTAAATACTCCCAAGCAAAAACATCATGGAACTCTTGGCATAAGGCAATAAAAGCTTGCTTATCTTCATGTGAACAAATTTTTCCTATCTTAAGAAGCTTACCTTTGAAAATCTCCAGTTCTTCATAATGTTCTTGTTTGACTTGCAAGCTAGCTTTACCCTTTCTAAGTTGATCATCAGTACTGAAAATCGACTCTAAGGTAATAAGACCCTTAGGTAACTTATTTGTCCTCAGCTGTATGACTTGATCATCATACTACTGCTTGAGTTTTGCTTGATTCATCATGGAGAACTGATCTTCTTCGAGCAAGAAAGAAAGGATTTGTTCATCACTGTCAAAAACTTGCCAGTGAATGTTGTTATCAGGAACTGATGGCCTAACCACAACCTTTACATACTACTGCACTTTCTCTTTTCTAATGTCACTTGGAATATCAAATTGTGCCCCAATGGCTGCAAGCCTATCAACATGCTTGTTCTGATTCCTTGGAATAGATACTAAATTAAAGGCATCAAATTCCTCAAGCATGTTCCACACTCTATTTCTATAAGACTTTAGTGTGTCATTTTTAGCCACATTCAGGCCTCTTATTTGATTAACAATTAACTCGCTGTAACCATATACTTTCAAGCAGGTTATTCATCTCTTCCTTGCCCACTCAAGACCTTGAACAAGGCCCTCATACTCAACAGTGTTGTTGGAGCACACAAAAACAAAATAGAAAGTAGCATAATACTTATCACCTTGTAGGGATACAAGCATTGCACCTCCTCCAGTGCCATTTTTTCTTCTTGAACCATCAAAATACATCCCCCATAATTCATTCTACTGCTCAAACTGACTTCCTGCACTTCTCTCAAGATTTGGCATTTCTGTCCCAGCTTCATGCAATATATAATTGCCCAAACCAACATCTTGAATAAGCTCCTTTGGATTATCAACCACGTTCTCAACTGCCCATTCATTTAGGAGAACCTTAGGTACACTCTCAGTTTGTAACTCTTGTGTTGCAGCAAGTTCAATATCCTCTAAAATAATAGAGTTAACATTTACAGCAGATGGCACATAAGGTTCGATGTGATCCTTAGCAAGGGACTCAAAAGTTATGGTTACCTTCGTACCATACCTTGTCCTAAAAAGCATATGGGACCAATCTGAAGACAAATACCCTCCAATTTTAGCCGTGAAGTCTCTAGATAGGCATAAAGCAAAAAATGGAGGCAAATCTATGACAAAGACATCTTGCGGGATTGAAAAGTTGGGACAGGCATGTAGTGTGAGATTCAAATTTTTAATAACACCTATAGTGTTTATTGTTGTCCCATCTAATTGAAGTACTCCCTTTTCTAATGGCTGGTATTGTAAACCTAGCTGGTCTGCAATCTTTTTTGGCATTATAGAACTGCTAGCCCCGCTATCAATCATGCAATTGTGCACTAATTTATTCCCTACTATTAAGGAAACATAGAAAGGAGGGGGCTTGACACCATCACTTTGATGTGGGGTAGTGTCCAAAAGTGCATTGGTTAAAACTGACTTTGTTTGGCCTAAAGAGACTTCATTTGAAGGATTTAAACTAACTGGATTTGATAAGGCTGACTGTAACAAATTGATTTGACCAGGGATTGCTAAAGAATCCCACATTGAAATTAAAACATTCATTTTTTTTATACTTTCAACAATGTTGAAAGGTGTAGATATGTTTACCTTTGGCTGTATCTTCACAATAGCATGGTCAAGTTGCACTTGACTTGTGGATGTAGCATGTAAAGATTGCTCCTTACTAGTGTCATGACCTCGCTGCAAGGTGCGTGGTACCTACTGATTTGATGGACCAGCAACTCCTTTATCTTTATTTGTTGCTTGATCAACCTTGAAAGCCCTCTTCTTGGCTCTAGTATTAGCAGCAATAGATGTGTCATCCTGGTTCACTCCATAGAATTCTTCTCTTTGCCAATTCAAGAGGGTTGAATCATCTCCAGGTTGATCCTGTTGTTGTTGATACCCCTCCTTAGGCGAATCTTGTGCACCTACAAAATTTTGCACCATAAGAGCTTGATTATGTGGTTGATTACATGGATAACACCATTCATAATCAGCAGCCAGATTGTTTTGAACAGGAACAAGCTCTTTGATAGCACTAATTGGAGCTAGATTGTAGGCCTAAAAAGGTCTTGTAGCAACGTTTTGTTTCGAGCCTTGGTAATTGCCTTGATACTGTTGTCTATTCCCCTAAAATTATTGTTGTTGACTTGGAAAAGGCTGACTTGAGGCATGATTCTGCTACTGATAAGGTCTAGAATAAGACTGTTGTTTTTCCAAGTTCACCAACTTGTTACCAAAAGTCTGTAAAAGACTTTTGATCTCTTGTAGCTCCTATGATGAGCCTGAAGCAACACTCTCTTGTCTATCAATGGCTAGAACAGTAGCTGGCAGCATTGATACAGCTGGTAGAGGTGCAAAAGGAGGTATTTGCAAAGGGATATTTGCATGAATCTCTAGAAATATAGGCATTGGAGGCCTAGGAGCGAGTTTACCAACCTGTATTAGGCTATTTTCAGCTATGATAGCTATTTCAAAGGCATCTAGTAAAGACACTCCTCCCATTGACTATATCATTACAGCTATATCATTGTTCAGAGCCCTCAAAAAGTATAAAAATGCATACTCTGGAGGTGGCCTCACTGTCATAGGGATTCTAACCCAAGTTCTTTGGAATCTGAAGTTGAAGTCATTCATCTGCTCTTGTGGAGCCCTCTTAATTGTAGTCAATTGTTCCAATAGAGATAAGTTGTCAGACCTATCTTGAAATTTCTTATGCAACTTGTCTCCAAATTCATCCCATGTTGCAATTGAACTGACTGGTAGGCTCCTAGACCACTGCACAACTCTTCCTTTCAGTGAAGCAACTAGTAATCTTACTGCAACATCTTCTTGGGTTATGTGATGGACTCCACATAATGAAGCCACATCTCTCATATGTTCAATTGGAGTAGTTTGATCCTCTCCCATAAAAGTTGGCAGACTCTTCAAGGCTACCATTGGAATGTCATTGTATTGTGCCAAATTCAAAGGACTCCCTCCATTAAAAGCAACAAAGGGTTGATTCCTTGGAGTAGCCATTGGAGGTGGTTGTGGTGGATTCACTGGTACTTTAGATGAAACTAAGGATGAGACAGCAATATGTGATCCCACAGATGGAGGAGTGGATTGAGTTCTTCTAGAATAGATAATTGTTGTTCCTCGCCTTTCCTCTACTCTTCCTTGTCTTCTTGGTGGTGACAGCTGCAAGTATTCAAAAGGGCCTGAGCTGCTTCTTGTCAAAACTCTTCTCATAAACTATAGAAGGCATTGATTTCTGGAGTTCTTCCTCTTTATGGAGTCGCCACATATGCCAAATGACTTCTATAAAGTCTGGGAGTAGTCGGCTTCATACTAAACCAACAATTCAATTTAATCTCAGTCCCACCGGGCGTGCCAGAAACTATTGTCACCTAGAAATGCACCCTATGAAAAGTTGTAAAAATTGAGCTCTTTAGTGAAACATGGGAAGACCTCTAAAGTTGTGGGTCACTTGTAAATAGAGGTCAACCTTCGGAGAAGGTCGGCTTCCTTTGGTGTCACCTAACTACTGATTCTTGTGGGGAAAAAGGAAGAAGGAATACATAGGATGAAGACTTAAATCTAAGGTGATACACCGAAATGATGAGGAATTATGGAAGGAAAACAGGGTGAACATACACTAGGAAGCTTAATTGCAAAAGTTCTACATGCTCAACACAACTTCTTTCAAACTTATGCATCAATCCTAACAGGTTTGATCGACATACACATCTCAGGAAGGAAAGATTAACTTCACAACATTTAAGATATGAATATAGATTTAAAGATACACAATTGAGAACTCGCATAATCTAAGATACAGAAAGTGAGAGTGATACAAATGTTAACAATAGTTTCCAAGGTGAACTCTGCGTTGCATTCCAGATTCCAATTTTGAGTTAAAAAAATATACATTAGCTGAGAAAGGATTGATGAAAATCAATAACTCCCCTGAATGCATAATCCGAACTATTTACAAAAATGCAAAAAATTCCTTATATATCAAAAATGTATCGGTCCCCTTAGGGCTTACAAAAATATCCATCTCAAAAAAATCTACCCTAAGATCCTTTGATTGAAATAAATGTTGCACCCTTGCGTGTCCTTGCTGTGTGTGTCGGTGAAGAGTTACTACCTAGAGAAATCCCTTAGATCTTTTGAAGCTATCGGGTGTATTTACTTCTGGTCATAGTGTCCACCTACTGCGTTCCCCTATTGAGTGCCTTGAATGCTCCAGAGTCCAGAACAGATACACGTCGATTCACATTCTGTTGATTCTCTTGGCACTGGTTAGGCTTCCAATGATTCACCCATAGCTTTCCTTGATTGGTTGAGCACATTCCACGTAGGCTCTGTAGGCGGTCAAAACTCTTTTGAAAAGAATCGCATCTCGGTGAGACACTGAAAGTGTCTCACTAATGCGATTATGTCCTCTAAAACTATCGGCTCAATGCGCAACAGTTGATGAGAGTCTTAGTGAACTTAGGAGTCACGTTGATATCACCAAAACATCAGCAAGTCAAACGACATTGGGGAGAAGTCATAGCGAGCACCACTGAGTTATACCGATGCCACTTTATTAGGTGATTCCATCGCTATCAACGTGAGATCATATGTTCGGGGAGATATCTTGGTGAACCCTTCTTGTCGTGGCAAGCACACTAGATGGCGGCAAGAGATACTAGGTCGACGAGACCTTTTAGCAAGCTTTGTAGGTCACCCCAAGCCTCACATTTCTTTCTATGAGTCACATACTTGGTCGCTAGGACCATACGCCAAACACCTTGCCTTTTGGAAAGTTCCTTTTCCTATCACTGAGACCTCCTTGATTCACTATTGACTCGGGCTCCAAGATCCCATTCGGTAAGACATTTATGCATTGGTGAGACATCTTACCGAAGCCTCATTATCTATTGCTAAGCTCGGGGTCAGTGAGACTATCCCGGGTTGGGGAATCCTCTTAGCGAACTTCTCGTGTTACACTGAAGGCGCCAAGCATGTCGATGTGACCTCTTGTTGTCGAAGAGACCTCCCGCCGAGCCCTCCTTTCTTTAGCGACGCTGCTTTCATTCGGTGAGACATCTTGTGTTCGCCCAAACCTCACATCGAGGTCTTTTCATCCCGCCAAGCTGCAAATCTTCTTCAATGTGACTCCCATCACTCAAGAAGACATTATGGCGAAGGGAAAATGCTACACCGAGCCTCCCCCTGGTTGTCTCAGAAACTTTGGCCTGTCGGACAAACCCTTTGTTGAACACACTATGGTTTCCCTGAAGTTTTTCCTTTTGGCCAGACTAGCGTTTGTCGCCAAGACTCACACCGAACTCTTTTTTTCTGCCTGAGCCTCTCATTTCCTTCGGAAAGACCGTGGTAGGTTAGGAAAACATCATGGCACAGTACACCGGTCATACCGATTCTCGTTTCCATCACTGAGACCACCTTGATTTGCCGAGACATCTTGTAGACTTCCTTTTGCCTCTCGTGTTACACCGAAGATCTTTCCCCGTTCACTAAGACTCCACTCCGTCAGCCAGACCTTACATCGATATGACTTCATTGGCGGGACCAGTTCCTTTCGGTGAGACTTTAATTGTCGTTAAGACTTCATGGCGAAGGCATCTCCTCTCACCGAGATGTCATCCTTTTGGCAAGACGTTATTCTGATGGTCCCTCCTCCTCCTGGTGATGTCATTTCTTTTTGGTGAGACCACAAGGTTAGGGAGACTTCTTTATATCGGTAAGACCATGTAGCAAAGGGAGCAACCTTTACCGAGAGCCCATCCTTCTTGTCAGGGAGACCCTCTTTCATCGGTAAGACCTCTTAGCGATGTATTTCCTCCAGCGAGAGCTTTCCCGATGAGTTTAAACCAATTTTTGTTGGCGAGACTTAACTCCTCACTGAGACCTCATGCCGAACTCTCTGTGCTACCCCAAAGCCCGTGGTCGCCATGAGTCTCCCCGATTGATGATTGAATGGCCTGTCGGCCAAAGAATTCCACGCGATAAGAGGCATACCGAACACTTCTTGTCACATCGATAGGCCCTACAGTGAAAGCATTGAAAGCATTCGGCAAGATAGTAACTAGGTCACAACAACCTGTTCAAAACATAACCTATCAAAGCTACCAGTTGGCCAGACAGTGAAGATGTCATACTGACTTGGCTCTAATGGAGGCTTGAGCCTGTGATCATTGAGGCATATTTCCAACAAAGAAAGCTTCCCAACTGAGCTCCCTTTGTTATGACTCAGATGCATGAAATAACCCTAAATGGAAATATCCCATCTGGCCCTTATGAACACCTGCAACATAGATGCCTTGCTTGATTGAGCCTGAGGGTGAAAATTAGGTAACAGTCATCAAACACTGGTCTTTCTCTAGGAGAACACAAAACATATTCTTTATCCATCAACCTTTTACTCTCAAAAACACAATTCAATATGTATTCACCAAGTATCTCACCTTCCTTAGGATGACACAATATTCCATTTTTTGCACTAAATATTTTTTCCTCATTTACTATTATTCTTGCATTTACACACTCAAAGTTTTCATTAATTTCAAAACAATAAGATTTACTGTCCTCCCCATCTCTTTCCTTGGATGGCTTGTCAAGTACTTTCAACTACCTCCTCAATCTATCGGCTTCCTGCTACTTCCTTCTCTTTTCCATCATTTTCTTAAGAGGCCACTTCACCTTTTTCTTAACCTCTATAAACAATCCATGCGATCTTATTCCCTGTAGTAGCTCCTGTATGATGTCCAACTTTTCCAAACTCTCTCTGATCACTTTTATCTTTGCTTCAACATCCTTTTGTGGCTTGGGCTGGTTCATTTTCCTTATCTCTTCCATAAAATTCATCACTATAATCAATTTCTAGTTCCATCTTTCCACCTCACTTGAGTCTTTTTCACCTCAGTCTTTTGGAAACTCCACCTCACCTGAGTCTTTTGAACCTTAGTCTTTTGGAAAATCTTATTTTGAGCATCCCTTGTACTCTTCTCCTTCCTTCAAGCCTATCTAGGATTCTCCTACCTAAACCACCCACACAACTTGCCACACAATGCACACCTTGCAAACTGATCAAAACAAAAAACCTATTACATCCTCTTATAGTATTTAATTATTTCTTCCTACCTATTGAGAAGTTGTTGAGATGATTTGGAATTGTTGTCATTGATGTCAAAACTTGAGATCTGTAAGGTTGTGCTCTAAATGATATACATAAATGATCTATCTTATAGTGTGCCTTGATGTTGAACAGTGTGGACATTATTCTTGTTCCAGATATGGCAATACTTCTTTTTGGGACATCTGTGGAAGATAGTTAATGCAAAATAATGAAGACTAATCTTTTGATGTTTGTTGTTGTACTCAAAGCTTATTCCAGATATCCTTGCTATCTGGAAATTCATGTAGCATGTTACAAGTTTTGGTATGTCTAACTGCATTTCTCTGATTGATAATAAAATTTATGGAAATCAAGATTTGGTCTTGGTTGTGGCATTCCCATTGGCTCTAGAATATATTTCATGTAATTCAAAGTATTTTTATCTTATGTACAACCTATTTATGGATCCCTTGGTAATGTGTTAAGGAGATCTTTATGTGCGACCTATCCTATGGGTCTGATGCTAGTGTTCCAAGCCTAATTCAAGATTTCAAGGTTTTTCTTCAAGCCGACATGTTTTGCTAGGTCAACTTACTTTGTTCTATGGGTACATATGTATATATAAAACATTTTTTTGGTTCGATACAAGAAGTTTTGTGTGTGAGAACAAGGATGCAAAGGATTATGCGATAGGAAATAAAGAAGGAAGTAGAAGGAAAGTGTTAGGAAGAAGTAATCAATAGTACAGAGGTTGTGCAAGTAAAATGGGCAGAAGATTATTGACCAGATCTGTTGCAAACAGATATTGCATTCTAAACTAGAACTAACTTCATCCATATATAGATGCAGCTTCATCAGTTCATTTTTGTCAGTGAGACTATTTTGTAATCAGATTTAATTTTTGGGCAGTGTGCCCATCGGTAGTGAGCCTTACCTATAGTGAGCATTTTGGAAGTGAGCCCTTGTAAATGATGCAGGAAAATCCTTGGTTCTTGGCAATCTTGCATCAACCAAAAATATTTTCTTTCAATTTTTGTTCTTGTTTTGTTCTTGCTCAGTTCATGCTGGTGGATTCATCATCTTTGCTCACCAGACCCTATGGATCTTTGTGTACATTGTGGACATGTTCATTTTCCTTGTTCCAATATTTGAGCATGTTTGGATAGTTTTTTGGCAAGTTATTGCTTCTACAATTCTTGATAGTTTCTTGAACCAACACTGGAAAAATTTCAAACTTTTCAGCTAGTTTGATTGTTGTGGTTCATCCCTATGACTTGCAAATCTTAACAGTGTGATTTTAAATGTTCCTGGGAGTTTCCTCGACCTTTAGTATAGGTCCAAACTTCACCCTATGCATTCACTGAGGAGTAATTCAAATTTGAGGCTGACTTGTTCATGCACATGTTATATTTTCTTTCATTGGAAAATGTAATGATCTTTGGTTGACGCAGATCTTTCCAAAATTGTGGATATGCTATAAAGCTTGTAATTGATCATTAAGGAAAGAGAGAGTGAAGTAGACGATTTATATTGATAGAATATAGAATTGATATGTAAGATTTTTCTCATATATAGGAGCATGTTGGAATTCTAAGTATGTTTTATCTGGCTTGTGAGCTGAATCTGTAAGCTCAGATGTTGCCAGCTGAATGTAATTGATATTTTTGTTAATGAGAATATTTCCATCTACATTTGCCTCCATATTTTGTGTTTCTTTTGTTGTGTTACTCTTGCTACACAATCTGAATATTTCTCTTTGAGTACCCCCCTACCATGGTTGCACCAGGTTGGTATCATTATGAGATTCGTTCCTTGTGAGATCGTCAGAGTTTGTGAAGTCCTGTTAAAGATTTTTTGTGGGGTGACAGATTGAGGATCTGACCTACAGTTGCAGAGGACTTGTGTAAAGATGGTGAGAAGTAGAAATGGTAGAAATGGAGCATGTGGAAATGAAAACCTAGTTGTGAGGAATTGTTGTCAGATTAGATGTAGTTGAAACGATGCAAAGGAGAGGTTGACCGGTTGATGATGTGAGTGATGAAGAAGTAGAAGTAAAGGAAGAAAGAGGAAGAGATGAGAAACCTGACCTAGATTAGGGAGAAGAGAGGTTCATAAGAGCCCTAACTAAAGTGAATACAAGACCACATTTCAATCCACCAAATTATAATGGTAAGTTGGATTCAAATGTATTGTTAGATTAGATAATAGAAATGGAAAATTATTTTGAATTTGAAGGTACCACTAAAGATAAGAAGGTGGAGTTTTCTTGTATGAAGTTGAGAGGACATGCATCCCTTTGGTGGGAACATTTGCAGACAGATAGGAAAAGAAGAGGAAAGGAGAAGATAAAGTCATGGGATCAGATGGTGAATAAGTTGAAGTCAAAGTTTATGCCTCTAGACTATCAGATTAGTTTGTTCAAGCAGTTGCAAAATTTGAAGCAGAAAGAATCTAGTGTGACAGAGTATACTGAGGAGTTCTATAAGTTGAATATTAGATCTGGAAATTTGGAGGATGAGATTGAGAAAGTAGCTAGATATGTGAATGGCTTGAGGTCATCTATACAGGATGGGATTAGTTTGATCAAGTTGGTGAGTTTGGAAGAGGCATATCAGTGTACTCTAAAAGCGGAGGAGAAGTTGAATAAAAGACATGAGCAGAGACAGAGAGGAAGAGGTGGAAGATTTCAAAGAGGAAGAAATTTTACTAGAGGAGGAAGAGGATCTTTTCCAGATCAGAATAAGGATAAGGAGGTTAGTAATAATGAAAATTCATACCATAAAGGTGATGGTAACTCTTTTAGAAGAGGAGGTTATGGTGGTTACTGAAATGAAGGTTATAGAAGAGATGATAGAGGACATGAGAAAAGATTATTTAGAGGAACTTGTTTTAAGTGTGGTGGAGAAGAACATAGAGTATTTGAATGAAATCAAGGAGAGACAAGCATGAAGATAGAGAAAAATAGAAGAATATCCTTTGTTGAGGAGGATCATGCTGGATCATCTAATAAATCGGAAGATGAAGTGTTGTTGAATAAAAGAGTATTGTTTCAAAGTGAGTTGGAGAAAGAACCATTGTAGAGAAAGAATGTGTTTCAGACCAGATGCAAGGTGAATGGTAAATGTTGCAAAGTGATTGTTGACAATGGAAGTTCTAAGAACCTGGTTTCAGAAGAAATGGTGACTAAATTGAAGTTGGAAAGGTTGAAGCACCTGAAGCCCTATCAGATAGCTTGGATTCAAGATGAGCATAAGATACTAGTAAGTGAACAATGTTTAGTGAAATTGAAGATAGGAAATTATCATGATGAAGTTTTGTGTGATATCATGCCTATGGATATATGTCATGTTTTTTTGGGAAGGCCTTGGCAGTATGATAGACATTTTATTCATGATGGAAAGAATTATAAATACACCATTTTTGCTAATGGGATGAAGCATATTTTGTTGCCTTTGGAAGATGTTCCTATAGTTGAAGTTGAATGCTAGGGTTTTTCTGGTTGATGGAAGGAGATTCCTTGATGGATTGAGACATGAGAATGTATGTTATGCCTTGGTGCCTAAGAAGGCTAAAGATTTGAAGCATGTAGAACACCTAGAAGAGATAAAGGAGATACTGATAGAGTATGAGGAGATCATTTCAGATAATGTACCTGATGGATTACCACCTTTAAGGAGTATTAGTCATTGTATGGATTTGATTACTAGAGATAGTTTTCCTAATAAAGCAACACATCAGATGACACTGACAGAGAATGAGGAGTTGAATAGACAAGTACACGAATTGTTGAGGAAGGGTTTGATTAGAGAAAGCTTAAGTCCATGTGCAGTACTTGTTGTAATAACACCTAAGAAGGATGGAGAGTGGAGAATGTGTATAGATTCTAGAGCCATAAACAAGATTATGGTAAAGTATAGATTTCTTTTGCCCTAAATGGATGACATTATGGATTGCTTGAGTGGAGCTAAGTACTTTACAAGGATAGATTTGAAGAGTGGATATTGTATACGTCTAAAAATGGTCATGGTTAATGAAGCTTGTTAATTAATTAAATATAAATTATTTAATTAACTTCTAAAGTCATCTACATATAAATAAATTTAATTATTTATTTATATTGTTCATTTTTATAATTCTTCTACCTTAATTAAATAAATAACTTTATTTAATTATTACCATCTTCCATATTCCTCTTAATTAAATTAAATAAATTTTATAATTTATTTATATTAATTATCATGTTATTCTAAATTTGAATATTTGAATTCAAATAATGGAATATTCCTCCAAACACCCTCTTCATCTCATAGTTGAATTAAATATTTTAAATATTTAATTACCTTCCTTTTCTCATCTCCACACATAATTTCCATTTTCATCTCTCACACATAATTAAATATTCTAAAATATTTAATTAGAAACTTTCTTCACTTCATATTTAATTAAATGCTTTTCTATCATCTTCTCACACATAATTAGATATTAAATATTTAATTATGGAAACTTCTAAATTCACCATCACATGTAATTAAATAAATTTATTTATTTAATTATGAGACTTATCTCCTACTCACTTCTCAAATGGCAACTTTCCCTTAGATATGGAAGAGAAAATTTGTGTAGAAGGAAACATTCAATTTCTCTCTCGACTTTCAAAAATATCTCACCGTTCATCTCGACAAGCTTGATTTAAACCGTTGATCACATCAGCCAATCAGAGTCTTTCAAAAACTCTATAAATACCTCTGTGAATCCAAACATTGGTTATACTTGCATATAGTTGCATTCACGTGCACCTGTTATTTTAATATTATCTAGCATTTATCAGTTTTTGCAATCATTAAATTTAGTAATCTCATATTTTAGCTATCATTTTTAGTCTTGTTAATGGCATCTTAGCATAAGCATGCATTTATTTCAAATCTCATTCTCTAGGAGATCATTTTGTTGAGCTTAGCATATAATCTGAAAGCAAGCTAGATTCAACAAAACACTGGAGATAAAGGAAAATAGGACGCTTTCAAAGGAGCTACGAGTTTATGAGTTTGTTTTTCTTTTAAATTAGTTTCCTTTGATCTAATGTTTTTTTGGTGTGTTTAGTTTGTTAAAAATATTTTACACTTAAAATTGATCACACATTTTTGGCGCCCACCGTGGGGCCTATGCCCCATTTTTAGCACTTGCTTGCAAGTTTTCTGGTAGGTTTTTACATTCTAGAATTTGGCTTTCCATCAAAGATTTGCGTTTTAGTGCTTCTGTGGATTTATTTAGCGCATCCAGGGTTTTTAACGACATTTTTGCATGTTTTTCGACACATCCAGGAACTATTACAGTGCTTCCAGGAGTTGTTTCAGTGCATCCAAGGAACAAAACAACGCATGCGTCTGGCACATTTCATTAGAGTTATTGTAAAAATATTGCATTCCTAGATTAAGCACATATAGGATTTATTTTAGCACATTTGAGGTTTTCCGTAGCACTTTTACAGTCTATTGTGGTGCATTTATTGTTTATTTTAGTGCATATACAGAATATTTTAGCGCTTACAGGTTGTAATTAAACAAAGTTTTGAGTCTGATGCCTTCTGTAGACAGAACTTTCTCTAGTTAAAAAAGAAGCAACCCTAGGATAGTCACATCTAGATAAAATGAACCAATCCTAGGATAGACATGGAATTTAAAATGAAGCAATCTAGGATAGTCACCACACAATGATTTTGCAGTTAAAATTGAACAACTTGTTTTTGTAAAGCAACATCTTCACTTAGATTAGATCATTGTGATTTGGGTTTTAAAAAGAACATTGTCTACTGTGTCTGTGGCAATAGGTCTATGCTCTCCCCTTAACTGGGTGATTAGAATACCAGACTTTCCTTTTCAATTTCATGCAAATTTACTGCTTTATTACATCCTTTCGAGGGCCTGCTCTTGTGGGAAAAAACTACTCACCCAAGAGGAATGACTCAAGTGGGTTCAAGCCAAAGCCAGGCTATTCCGCCCCACTATAAAATTTAAAGCAAATATGGGGAAACCCTCTTTTGCCAGTAGTGTGAAAGATAACCATCCCCAAAGCCTATGTTCTAAAGGTTGGGAGGTCTCCTGAGGGAGTTTATTATTGCTACGCCGAATGGAAACCCTTACTAAGAACCTAGTGTAGTAGCCAGCTAAAGTCAGTTTTCGAACATCGTAATAATCACAGTGCAAGGGGAGGGAAGAATCTACCCCCAAGACACTCACCATATAACTGCCAAGGACCATTTGCTTAGGGGATCCAGTATACACTTCTATCACTCTGACTACGTTTCTGGAAAAGACAAAAACATGGGCACCCCTTCGAGGGTGACACGACTGTGTGAGTCAACACAGTAAAAAGATGTGGGATGTTGATTATTAGGATGACCTACTTGAGTACTAAGATTGAGTCTGCCTGAATTGTCTTTCATGTGCTTAACCTATGAAAACACTTGTTGAAAAACATTTTTGATCATACACTTGATGTTTAGTATAGGGTTTAAAAACAATTGTTTTCAGAATGTTTGTTGTGTCTTCCATCACATTAACTCAGATAAAAGATCATCCAAAATGAACATGCAAAAATTCAGCTGAAAATTGTTCTCAACTGTTCAGAAAATTGTTTTGGAAAATTGTTTTAGCGCATCTAGGGAGTGTCTTATCACATATAAGGTTTGTTCTAGCACATTCACTGGTTAGTTCAGCACATTTGGAGTATGTTTTAGTGCATAAACTGAGTATTCTGCAGACAGTTTTTGGGTCACTATCAAAAACATTTTTTGAAGTGCATCTAAGACATATTGTAGTGCATCTAAGGTCTGTTGTAGCACATTTGATTGTTTCTCTAGCGCATATGCCTATTTCTGTAGCGCATATAGGACACAGAGTAGCGCATCTATCATTTTCCAGAATTTTCACTTTTGACAGATTTGAGTTTATAACATCCTTGATCCGGTAGCATCTCGACATTTCTCTCATGCTTAGAGAGTGGAAATCAACCAAGTTTGTTAGGAAATTGATTTCCAATAGGATCAAGAAGCCTAAGAAACATTTAGGTTACAAGAAAACTTTACAACGAAGAAATTTTTTGTATAAAAGTCAGAATGTCTTACTTCATTACCATGAGTTTCTTCATAGGTATCAAGATTTTGCTAGGGGATTTACTGACGAATACGCTATAGAGACTTTATATTCACGAGCCTATTTTAAGAGAAGATCTCTATCTCAATGACACAATCACAATCAACCTCTCAACTTTGATTATCTACCACAACCTTCTATTCAATATTCCACACATCCCAGTGAAATTCTTCAATGAGTGAATTAGGCCATTTGATATACTTATCATTCTTCGAAAATAAGGATCAAAATATTAAAAAGTGCACCTTTCAAATCAATTTTTGATTATTCGATTCAACTTCCCCAACAAGATTATGATATCCTTTATCATTGGAAGCCACAATCAAGAATTAGGAATATCTCTTGATCATATTATAAGATTTTCATCTTCTCAGATTAAAATATCATCATTGGTGCATTTATCAAATTATGATCTAAGTCTAGAAGAACTTTTCAAAATCATATGCCTATTTTTACAAGATCTCAATATAATAAGCTGAAAGAGGATATTCAACAAGGTCATACTTGAGAAACTCAAGAAGAGGAAAATACTAGCAATACCCTTTATAGTGTGAGTCATAATCCCCTTTTTAAAGATAACATGGGCGAAAGAGAAAAGAATCCATTCCCTTTCAATAGGGATGGGAGCAAAACTCCTGTGGAGAGTGATGATGAATGAGATGAAGAACATCTTAGAGAGGCTGAACAAGATCCCAAATCTCACAAAGCCTTAGATAAGGGGGAGCCACAAAAAAGACATACGCTCTTGATGACATCTGTCCTTATCCTTTTGACCAACATCTCAACATGATCCCATTTCCCAAACATTGTGAAATCCAAAAGTTTGATCGTTATAATGGGAAATTAGATCCAATCGATCATATTAGGGACTTTCAAAATATGACTTTAGAGTTTTCTCATGAGGACACATACTTGATGCATTTTTTTCCTAGAAGTATTGGAGGCCAGTCTATGGAATGGCTATCAAAAATCACACCACCTGTCAAGACATTTGAGGAGTTGATTAATGAATTCATATCACAATATTCCTACAACATCCAACATCAAATAACCATGATTGATCTTTGCAAGGCTAAACAGAAACCTGATGAACCATTCATTACATTTCTTCAAAGATGGAGAAGATTGTTCGCTACATACCCACGTCATGTTCATGAAAAGGAAAAAATCACCACTTTTATAAACAGCTTATATCAAGAGATGAGCTATTGTCTTAATCTTTATTGTCCTCCCTCTTTTCAAAAATTGATTGAAAATTCCATCACTATCGAAAGTTCCTTGGTCCAAAGAGGGATAATAAAACTTGATAAGGACAATCCTAGCTCTTCAAATCACCACAATGACAAATCTAAGTTTTGGACTCACAACAAAAACATGGTGAATGATGGTGTTGTAGATGCAAATCATGTCTTGACTAAGCCATTTGTTCTTAGTGTTCCAAATTCTCCTTGCAACAATAACTATAACAATTTCAACTCAGTCACAAATCAAGGAAACAATCCTCCTCCTCCGAGGAATAACGTGAATCAAAAATTTACTCCCAATCAAGGGAATGTTAACAATCAAGGTTACCGTGGAAAAAATAACAACAACAATGCCTTAGGCAATGCCTCAAACACGAATCCACAACGATCTTCATTCTTCTCTAGCAGAAGAACTTTTACTCCACTGGCTCAATCTCTAGAATTTTCCTTTAAAGAGTTGATGGCAAAGAACGTTATCACCCTACCACCTCAACAAAATTACAAACCCAGTGTGAAGCCTCCGTCATGGAATGATGCATACTGTTGTGATTATCATCGATGCAAGGGCCATCACAGAATAATTGTCAAGCCTTGAAGAATGTAATCCAAGACTTGATAGAAAATGACACCATTAAGGTAGGACACCAACAATCAAATGAAGACCACCAAGCATTTCGCAATCCTTTACCCAATTATCAAAAGGGTGAGTCTGCTGGAAAAAGTGTGAATCATATCAATGATTATCATATAATCAATCATATCTACACTGACAACGAGCGGGTCAATGTTATAAAAGTTAAAGAAAAGATGGAATATAGGGAGGTCAACGCAACAACAAGGGAACAAGCTAAAGTTGTCTTAAAGGGTGCTTCTCTGAAATCCATTGTGCCCCTACCTCAACATTAGTATGACTTAGTCAATCAACTTCAAAAAACTCCTGCTTAGATTTCCATCTTAGAACTCCTAAATATTTCCCCAGCACACAAGGAAATTCTAGAAAAGGCCCTTGTTGAAACAACTGTATCCATTGATCTGGATGTGGATCAATTTCAAGCGATTGTGGGACACTTTTCCTCACCCAAATGCCTCTCATTCTCTGAAAAAGATGAAATTTCCATAACTCATCCCCATAATTCATCATTATACTTAGAAGTCATGGTCCACAAGTTTTGTGTCAAACGGGTTCTAATAGATGGAGGTGATGGTTTGAACATATGTACCATGAATTTGGTTAAGGCTTTAGGATTTTCTAAGGACTCCATTGATCCCAAAAGAAAGATTACTATTAAAGCCTATGATAATGAGGAAAGAGTGTCCAAGGGTTTAATCATGCTACTGATCAGAGTGGGACCTATTATCAAGAATACTTTTTGTCAAGTATTAAACCGTGATCTTGCATACAACATCTTGTTGGGTCATCCTTGGATCCACAAAATGAAAGTTGTCCCGTCCACATATCATTAATGTCTTAAGTTTCCCTATGATAGATAGGAGATCACAATACCAGCTGATAATTCAAATACTCAAACTTGTTCCAACATCAAAGCTAGTCAAGACACTTTGGTTCCTAACAATCGAGAAGCTCCTGCTAGTACTTCTCCCAAAGTTGATACAAAAATCAGTCAGTTAACCAAAAGCTTTGACAAGCAACTACGGTTCAAGGAAAATGGAGTAGGGGAGTACTCTCTCTGTCACATGGGCAACCTTCTATCACACAATAGCAGATATCTATAGCATCAACATCAACGCAACCACCAACAGGGCCAAATACAAAGTTTAATGGACATTTTATCAAAGAAAATCCCCCATGGAAGATCTTGAGGATAGAGAAATTCTAAGTTGGCTCTATAAAGATGAAGATGAAACAGTTCTCAATATCAAGTTACCAACTGATAAATATGGTAAGGGGTATTCAATCATGCAAAAGATGGGATATGACGGTAATGGTCCTATCGGAAAGAGAAATGGAGTAGTTGAGCCTATTGACCCTCTAGGACTAGCTACAAAAGATAAAATAGGACTAGGCTATGATACTAACTCAACAAAAACAACATCCAAGCAGTCACATGATATTGTCCTCGCATTGCAAGAAGGTTCTAATACAAGAGAGGCATGTTTGACATCCATTCAGAATTTCATGGATAATAACTCTGACACAGACTTTGGTGAATATGAATGGGACACCATTCACAATGATGAGTTCTGGAGGGATAAAAAGATTGATGTGATACACAAGTATACCCCAACTCTAATCGAAGGTGAAGGTTCATAGACAAAACCACAAGAATCTGAACTACAAGGTGACTATGATTCTAGTGATACTGAGTCAGATTTAAATGAACAAGACTATCGCGAGAACAATACCATCATTGATTGGCCTTATACCTTGGACCCTACGGTCAACTCTGTTATGACCATAACCATAGCCGATTTCACGCAACCCGACGACCCACTATCTTTGATCCATCCCGATCTCATTGATTGGGATTCATCTGAACCTATCGATATACCTATGTTTCCAATTGATGAATCTATCATAAACTTCCTTTTCGCAGATGATGCAAATGATTGTTCCACTAGCAATTTTTGGCATAGAGTCTTTAATCAGGAGAGTGTCAATTCTCCTAGCTGCAAAATTAAAAATAAAAAAGAAAGATCTAATGGTGAAAACTAGAATTTGGCAGTGTTAGATCAAACAAAAGATAAAATAAAGAGCGTATCGGATGGTGAAAACATTTTTAAGGCACCAGATGATGGGAAGCTTGACACTCTCTCGGAGCACTACCATGAGCGATCGCCTATCTTGATTGAGCCTACAAAATCCATCAATCTTGAAACTTTAGAAAAACCAAGGATTTTATAGTTACCTGCATCAATGACAGAGAAAGAAGTACCAGATTTCATAGAATTTCTAAGAGAAAATCAATTCAACTTTGCTTGGTCTTATGCGGACATGCCAGGTCTTGATCCTGATCTTATCATGCATCACTTGTCTATCAAACTAGGGGTTAAGCCTGTGAAACAAAAAATCAGAAAGATGCACCCCCATGTTGCATTATTGGTTAAGGAAGAACTGAGAAAACTCCTTGATGTGGGCTTCATAAGATCAATCGACTACGCAGAATGGATCTCCAACATTGTTCTTGTATCCAAGCTAGATAAAAGTGTCAGAGTGTGCACAAATTTCAGAGATCTTAATAAAGCATGTCCTAAGGATGACTTCCCACTTCCAAACATCGACACTATAGTTGATCTGATAGTTGGCCATGCTATGTATTCACTAATGGATCATTTTTCTGGTTACAACCAAATCAAGATTACACTTGAAGACTAGGAGAAAACAACTTTCACATGTCCATGGGGAACTTACTATTGGAACGCCATGCCTTTCGGTCTAAAGAACGCTTGGGCTACTTACCAAAGATCCATGCCTACAATCTTCCATGACATGATGCACACATTCATGGAAGATTATGTAGATGACATATTGGCAAAGTCATACACCAGAGAAGGACATCTGGAAAGATTGTCCAAAATATTTGCAAGATTGGAGAAATTCAAAGTTCAATTCAATCCCAAGAAACGTGTGTTTGGGTCACATCTCTGAAAACTCCACATACATAGTATCGTGAAAAGGAATTGGAAGTAGATCCCGCCAAAGTACGTGCAATTAAGTGGAAAATGCCTCCACTAAGGGAATATATTAGTTGTTGAGATCATTATTGTGGACTCACTTCGGGCCTATCTCAGATTCATCGCGACAACCGACCGATAAGAAGCTTACCTTTCACACATCTTCAGACAGAGTGTTCCTTTTAGATGGGATGGACAAATGTGTGAGATGACATTTCAACAAACTGCCAAGCATTCGATGAACCTCGCAGGTTGTTGTTTAATTTGTAATCTAAATGAAAACAAAACACTCTAATGAAACATTAAACTAAAGAAATTGAAATAAAATTAAATAAACAAGAATTCTTCAGAGCCGTTCCATTTTCTCTATCTACAGTGATTCTTTTGAAGTTGTTGCTCTCAGATTGTGTAAGCTTGGCTTCCTTTGAATGGAAACTTGTAGAACGAGTATGCAAAAAGGAAAATGCTTCACTATTCTATATGCTGATGGAATGGAATTGCTGATACGGATATGGACAGGGGCTGTGGATTATGCACAGGGGCTATGAATGAAAGATGTCATGATTCTATACTGCTATTGCTATGCTATGAAAATACTATGAATTCTACTATGAATGCTTACAATTTGACTATAATTTACTTGCTTAAAACTTCTATATGATTTGGAGCTCCCGGCAGCTGTATTTATAGATTTTTGCAGGCTCCATCCCGGCTGGCAAGAATCTACGGCTGTGAGATTGTCTGGTAAGTTTGAATGGTGAGAGATGGAGAGGTTGAGAAGAAAATGGGGGAGGTTGAGAGGCTGGAGAGAAGGATGGATTCCTGTCTTCAACCCACGGGAACAAGCCTGCACAGAAACAAGAGAAATTTAATTTTTGTTTCAAACTGGCTATTTCCCCGGAGTTTAGCATGTACCCCAAATTAAATAAATTAAAATAAATTATTTAATTTATTGAATTTGATTTTTGATTTTTGAAAACTATGGAAGATTTAATTAAATATTTTGTAATATTTAATTATGATGTGACTTTAGAAGAATTTGAAATATTTAAAAGATTTAATTAAATATTTTTTTGGAAATATTTAATTATGAATAGATTTTTGAATCGAATTAGAGGAATTTTGAAATGATTTCAAGAATGAATATCTAAATTGGATTAGAGGAAATAATTAAATATTTTGGAATATTTAATTGTAAATGATATTTAGAAGAAGAATAATATTTTAATCTTTATTTGAATAAGATATTCAAACAAAGATTATTGATACCAATATAAATAAATCATAATGATTATTTAATTAATTAAGAAATGAATACGAAAAGATGATTAAATATTATTATTTATTTAATCAAAATATGGAAGAAATATAAATAAATTATTTAAATTTATTTATACGCAGATAGAATTCGAAGATTTTAATTAAATATTAAAAATATTTAATTAATTACCAGACAATGTGATGTGACCATTTTAAGGTGTATACATTTTGCCCCTCTTGAAGTGATGTGTTTTGACGATTGCTTCCAAAGAATTTTGAAATTTGTCCCAAATGTTGACTGTCAGGTTTATCGATAGGTATATGCCCCTGCAAACGATGAATCGATAATATTTTGAATTTTTTTTATGAATTTTTTGATTTTTTTATGATTTTTGTAAAAAATTTCAATTTTTATGATTTTGAAGATGTCGATTCATCGTTTGAAACTAATGATATGAATAAAATTGACCCGAAAAGATATGAAATGAAGAAATTGCCCCTGCTATGTTAAAATATGATAAAATGCCCCAATTTTGTGTATTGAGATGCCCTGATTTGATGATGTTTGTCTGATAAATTTGTTCCCAAGGTTGTTGGAAAACAAATATAGCTGATAAATTTGCTTTTAAAGTTGTTAAAAACAAATAGTTGTTGATAAGTTTGCTTCTAAGGTTGTTAAAAACAAACATGATTTGATAAATTTGTTTTCATGATGATGAAAAACAAAAAGTTGATATTCAGATTTGGTTGATGAATTTGTTTCTAAAGTTGTTAAAAACAAACAAAATTGTGATAAATTTGCTTTCAAAGTTGTTGAAAGAAAAATCGGTTGATATGTTGATAAATTTGTTTTCAAAGTTGTTAAAAACAAATAGTCGAATGATGTATTCTGATTGGATTGATTTGATTGATTTGATGATCCATTTTGATTTGAATAATTGTATGATCTTTTGATGTTATTGATGATTTGATCTTCTGATGTAGGAATAGGTGGTGTGAGACCAACAACATCTGGGGGTAGCACCTCATAGTGTTTTCATGTGATCATTTTTTATTTTTTTTTATTCAGACATTGTATACTTTGCCAGCTTTTGGGAAAATTTATGAATGCAAAATGCAAATTCTAACATGAATGCAAATCTATACTAACCATGCAGGACATTCATACAATATTGCCATTTGGAGAACTTATTCATGCTTTTTGTATCATCATAGAGCTTTGAAATGTTGAAAGTTAATACAAGCATCAAAGGGTATGTTAGCACCAATGATGACCTGAGTATTGCTTTCATGATTTTTAATATAGCAAGTTAATACAAGCATCGAGGTATAATTGAACTGAGATGACCTGAGTATTGCTTGCATAAACAGACAAGAGTTAATCCTTTTCCCATGAAAATTCCGAAATGTCATCCATGATACATAATAGAGCATGTCTTGCGACCAATTTGCATAGTACTAATGATTTCCTCACAAATAGCAGTCAAAGAAAAATCATACTCCTTCCTTGCTCTTCTAGTTCAATACATCATTGAATTACTCCAGAGATATGATAGAAAATCAAACAACCATTCAAATCTTGTTTAAAGTATTTCAAACATTTATTCAAATTAAGATCATCCAATTTTGGTTATCATCATTGATATTCTCATTTCGATAGTTGTTTGGATCATGTTGTTTCGATTTCCATTGGTATTGAATAAACATGTTGTGGTTGATTTGATACGATAATGTTTGTTGTGTTTTGTCAAACTGTTTTATGTCTGTTTGTGATATTTTGAAAGCTCGTTACCCCTCTCTTGTATGTTTCTGCGTTTTGCCCCCAATGTAAACACAACCTAAGGATAAAAGATATGTACAAATTTCATCAAGCCATGATGAAAGATAAGGATTCCAACTACATGATATGGATAATGAAAGATATATACAGATGATAGACGCGGATGGATGATGGCAAAAGTGAAAACAAGACATAAACTAATAAATGGAGGAGCCCATTTTAATCATAAGTAGCGCTCGTTTGCCAAGTTTTCACCACTTGTTTTTATTGTACTTTTTCAAAACTTTTCTGATTTTTATGGATTTTTTAAGGACTTTTTCTGATTTTTTTTTTTGAAATGAGATGATATGACCAATTGAAAGAACAAGATTCCCCACAATATAAGAGAAGATGCATGACAAAGGATATGGTATTGAAGATTTGGATGAAGTGAATAGGATAAGATGTATGATTTTCAAGAAGATCCTTAACCTTGTCAAGATCAAAGGTGGAAATGTAAGGAATGGGCATAGAAATGACCATGAATGATAAGATGGATGAAACTTGTCCCTAAATGTAGAGTGCGAGAGGAATATGGAAGATATGATATGGATGATAGGGAGATGGAGGAAGGACTTAAGCATCAAGTTTCACAACCAAATATCCCTCTAATAAACCATGGTAATGGGAATTAGAATCCTAAATGTTGGCAGATTAATGATATGATGGAAGAATCTAAGGACTTATGCAAAAGTTTGGATTAAAGGAGAATGATGGGGGGTGAATGTTGGATAATGGATAGGAAGTTGGAAGACCTGTTGATGGATAGATGGAAAAGTTGGAAAGATCAACATTGACACACACCTTGAAGGGCGGTGGAGTGATGGAGGAAAAATGGATTTGGAAGGTGATAGGTTATTAGATGGAAAATTGGAGTAAACTTTTGGATTAGCAAATTTGGATGCAAATTTAGATTTTATTGCTTCTATGAGACTTTTAGGAATCCACATGAATTTTGACTTTGAGTTTTTCTTTGTGGACCTTTGTGGCCGTTGACATTTTTCTTTTTGATTTATGGACCTTTGTGGTCTTTGAAAATTTCCTTTTTGCTTTGATGGGATTTTGTGACCTTTGGAAATTGCCTTTGCTTTGATGGGCCTTTGTGGCCTTTGAAAATTGCTTTTGCTTTGATGGGCCTTTGTGGCCTTTGAAAATTGCTTTTTGATTTTTTGGATCAAATTTTCTTTTATTTTTGCATGACTCTTCGAGGAGACATGTTGATCCTTTGATACATGTGGATTTTGATATAGAAGCTTTTCATATTTGGCATCCAAATTGCTTCCAAGAGCAATGGGAGGGGTGGATTGAGGTGAATGATATGGAGGTATGATGGATGAGTTAATGAAGGAAGAATTTTGAAAGTGGATCAAGGATGTGTGTTTTTATTGTTCTTGAAGAATAGGAGATGGAGAAATGTGGGACCCTAATATGGATGAAAGGATTGATGAGCTAAGGTTGGAATGATAAGGACCAAGGATAGATGAATGGTTTGATGAACTAGGATAAGGACCTAGGATAGATGGTGTTTTTATTGGACTAGGATAAGAACCTAGGATAGATGGAGAGTTTGATGGACTAGGATACCTAGGTTGAGTATGAGGTGTATAACCAAGGCCATGAGAATATGGATGTGCTTGGACAGAAAGGGGTTCTAGGATACCTTGCTCATGAAGACCTAAACCTTTTCCTTTGTAATTCATAATTTCACACATTCGTTTACCAATGGGATATGTATTGTTTGTGAAACAAGATGTGAGTCCATTGTGAAGAGGATATGATATGGATGAGAAGATAGGTTTTGGAAGTAAACTAGAATGGATAAAGGAGGAGGATCCCAAATTATAGGTGTGGGGTTCATGGATAACGTGAATAGGTGTAATAGGCTCTTGACATGGGGATGA
>VDFB02279232.1:0-14074 GCA_007258455.2 Sequoia sempervirens | reverse complement strand
AAAAAAAGGGACGAGGGACTTTATTTCTCCACAGATTTGAATACCCTAAGTAGGTGAATTTGGGTAGGGGGATTTGATCGTTTGAAGGCACATGACCAATTTGGGCTTGGAAAATAGGGCACGCAAAATAAGACAGGAGCAAAGCAGCTATCGAGAGCAGTGGTAATCTCACCATATAGGCTCGTAGCAAAAACATGCACAACAAATGGCGACTCGCTGGGGAAATGCTCCAGAGAATTTTGATGACAAATTAGAATCACGAACCCAGAATCTCTGGTTTCAACCTTCATGCTAGGGAAAACAAACTAGATGCCCAACCAAAGGATCAAAACTACTAGTGCTAACCCAAATCCTTCAGATGCTCAAAATCAAGTGTGTCCAGCTTGCATTAATTCCCCATCTTTTAGTTGTTACAGAACCCAAGCTCCGGCTGGGTTAAGCTACGATTTTATTCTAACTCCAAAGCATCTAAGACATTGCTCACCGCCAGCTAGGTGCCCAGCCCCGACGCAGGTTGTTGCTTTGATTCCCAACATTGCTTCATCACGCCAAAGGCCCATAGCCTCAAAGAGAGTTGCTGTTCTTGATACCTTGAAAAGTTGAATTTTCTCTTACTTTTAATTTTCAATGTTTTCTTTTCTTTCTTTCTTTCTTTATCTTTTCAACCTTTTATTTCAACTCGCATATCAGGCTCACGCTTAGGGCCTAGGGAATCACAGCATGCTTTTGGAGCAAAATTCTGATTTTTCACTTAACTAGACTTCACAAAAAGGCCCTACAATGACCGTCAAATTCTTAAGATGTGTAAGAGCTATAAGATTTTAGAATACGTCAAAGTCAGACTAAACCAACAACTTATCCTCTTTGAATCAAACACCCAAATCACTTGACACTAATAGAAGACCTTCACCATCCACTCTAAAGACTTGATTAGAGTTTGACAAAGAAATACGTAGAACAACCCCAGGCGATAAGTATGGTTGTTGTGTGCACGATGTGCCTAGCTAAAAGCAGAGGGACCCCGAGCAAAGCGTAACAAGCAAAGCAAAAGCAAACAAAAAGTAAAAACCTACAAAAGCCAATTAACCTAAGGAAAGCAGAAAAGCAGAGTATTTACAAGAAAACTATACTAGTCAAAAACGAGCTATGTACAAAGATATTTACAAAGCACTATATTCAGGTAGGGCAAGCCAACATTAATGTTCATTGGATTTCATAATGCATGCACAGGCAAACGGGAAATCGTTATCGTTCTTAACCATGCAAACTTGTCTTTATATTCTGAAAAAGGAAATTCAATGTTGCAACACTCAAGTTCAATCATGTCATCATGAAAAATCAGCAATTGAGGAGGCTCGTTGAACCCATGGTTAATCCATAAACATGTTTGTTTTCCCTCATTCCCATAATCAAAATAATAAGTGCAATTATGAGAAATAATTTGGCTTCCTTAAGCCTTGTAACTCTACCTCCCTCACCTTGTGCTTGTGTCGCATCTTGGGATTTCACACATCCCCTATCTATTCAATCTATATTTTGTGAAACAGGTTCTCCTCCTCGAGTGGGGATTACTCTTATCACCTACATTTTGTGATACAGGTTCTCCTCGAGCGATGTTTTCTTTTATGAGCATCACATACTTTATTTCTCTCTATCTATCTGGCTATCCATGGAGGTGGGAACACCAAAGTAGGGCTTTGACTGAGGAAAACCAGTATACAACCCCAACCTTTTCTCCAAATCTTACACATGTAGGTATTGAAGACATTCATTTGCTAGAGGATTCATTACTTGGGTTTTTGTGATAAGTTTCTATCTCTTATTCTTTTCAACTCTATCATTTACTTTACTTTATTCTAGTGTTGTTATATTTTGTTACTTTCTCACATTCCAAGATTTCTTAGCAATTAGAGTAGAAGTAAACACTTTGTTGTTTTCTGTGACATTCTTTTTTTTTTGTCCGTACAAGACGTCAGTGTGCCTGTGAGATGCCAGCATGCCATGCTATTTTCCTTGACCCGCGCTAATGTCCTTCAGATGAGAGCCTATTAGTTTGTCCATAAAACCTTTATGATTTGATTTTTCTGATTCTAGAATTCTCATGTTGTTCCTTGAGGTAGTTTAGGGTAGTTTGTCCCTTGGGAATCTCTTGAGAATAGAGAGACTCATGAGTAGAAAACCCCCCTTCTCTACATTTTGGTGAACCTAACATGAACGACAATATTTTTCAAAAAATTAGGAATTTATTTACCCCAACTTGGTGGGGTCATAACTTTTGACTCTGTGCTCAAAATTCAAAACCATTTGAACTGTTGGAAAGGTCTCCAAGAGGACTAATTTAGTTCCAAAAATATAAGAACAATGCAAGTTTCAACCCCAAATTCTACTCCGAAGACCTCCAAAAATGCAAATTACTAGAACCTAGAAAATACCAAAAATGTCTGAAAATATGGACTTTTGGTTTTTCTTAGTTTTGTCACCCTTGGATTGCTCCAGATTGATCGACGTGTCTCTATCTCTTTTTCAAAATGTATTTTCTATCTTTCTTCCTTATATCTCTTTCCAACTTTGTTAAGAAGCTTCAAGAAGTTTTGTTACAAGTGTGTGAAAATGAGTTCTTGTCTCCTTTCTTATTATTCTTTGTTGATCCCTCTCCTAAGATTCCTTCTAAGGATATTTTCGTGCAAGAGGATGAAATCATTGATACCTTTCTTAATGTTACTCTACCTTCTATTCATTTCAATGCACTCTCTTTTGGAGATGATGCATTCATGAATGATGAATATCTCTTTCATTCCAATGCACTCTCTTCTAGGGATGTTGCAGTGGTGAATAATAAATCTCATCTTTGTTCTGATGCACTCTCTTCCAGAGATGATGCATTAGTAAATGATGAATCTCCTTCCACATTTGATCCTCCCTAGATTGATGTTGAGAATATTTCTTCAAATAAGCATTTTGTTAGTTGTGATGAATCTATAAATGTAATCTATGTCTCTACTACCCCTCAAAGGCCTAAGAGACTGGTCATTTATCTGAATCTAGCTAGTCCTCCTAAAAAGATTTGTTCTATTGATGGTATCACATTTGATAGAAATTCTCTTGATCTTTCTAAGGCTCCCTCTTATAGAGTGGTAGCCCATACTTATAAGAATAGAATGAATAGACAACCAAGTCTTCCTCAAGCACCTAAACCTACATCTAAAGCACCTAGTGATTATGATCTTATTGAGCAACTCCTTGTTACTCTGACAAAGATCTTGTTGTGGGACTTGCTTCAGTTTGCTCTAGTTTATCAAGGTATGCTTTAGGAAGCCTTGCAAAAGGTCCCATTGCCTTCTTTTCCTAGGCCAATGGATGTTAATGCTTTGATGGATCATATTCATGTGAATTTTTTGAATATCACATTTTATCTGCAAGAACTCTCGCCTTTAGAAGTATAATTCAACAAGTGGACCCTCTAATGATTATAGTCAACATTAACAATATCAGCATTAGATGTACTCACATTGATGTCGGTTAAGCGCTTAATGTATGTAGCATTGATTTGTTGCCTAAGATTAATAATGATTCATCTTCTCTTAGTGCTTCTTCTATTGACATTTGTGGGTTCGATAATGTCGGTCAACAAGCCCTAGGCACGATAGTCTTGCTTTTGAAGTTGGGACCCATTACCATACCCACCCTTGTATATGTTATGTTAGAAAAGTTTCCATATAACCTTCTTCTTGGTAGACTGTGGATTCACGCTATTGGTTTAGTCCCATCTACCTTGCATAAATCTATTAAGTTCATTTGCAATGATTGAGTAGTCATGCAGTCAGGGCTGACCCTGAGGCTATGCACTTATGTGAGATGGTAGCTACCGGTCATGTTTCAGTTGTGCCTACTTTTGTCCTTTCAGTATCTCTAATGTGTCAATGTTTACTCTAGTAGTACCTACTACAAAGGATAATCTAGAGATAGATATCCCTAAAGAAGGTCCTTCTGAAGGAAGAAATCTTAAGTATACTCCTATCTCTTCTTAGGAAAATGCATGTCTTGGTGATGATTGGGGTTCTTTAGACTTTATAGAAGCCTTCAGTGGAGAACATAAACTCGACCTAATCCACTTAAACCTTTCAATAGCATCATCCACACCCATTATCAAAGATGATTGGATGATCCCACAATACTAGTTTACAATTTTTGGCCAAACTAGACACTAAACTGATTTTTTTCCAACTAAATATTCACTTTTAGGCACCTATAACGACTAAACCATGAGGAATTTGAAGATGATGCAAACTAGTGAATTATGACATTTTGTCTGTAGATTCTAAATATATTTTTTTCAAAAATTTTGGAATAAGATTGTACTTCTTTTTCCATCTCTTTTGAAAACTATTTTATTTTAGTTTAAACACAATTTGTAAGGAGTGATGCTCACTGTATACAACATAACTTTTTTTCCATGAAGGATAAAATTCTAATTTTCTCGAATTTAGATTTGTAACTTTGATATCTAGCACTTTCATTTGGTTTCATAGTGTTTTATTGAATATTTTTTCCTTAATCAACTTTCAAAGTCAAACCAATTGCAATTCAGACATAGGAAAACTATATACAATTTTTTTTTTTGTATATAATCAAAATTTACTTATTTTATTTTGTTGGATCAAGGACTTCAATATCTAGTGCATTGATATTTTAAAAAAAAAAATTGATAATATCTGCTATTTTTCCACATGTGTAGAACAAAGAGTTTGATTTTCAATGAAAAACCTACATTCACAAGAAATAAAAAATAAAATAATAATTAAATTAAATTTATTTAAAATTATACTTTTTGGGAAGCTTATAATAAGGAATGCATACTTACACAAAATAAATTTTAAATGAATTCATTTGATCCCCCAAAAGGTAAATCAAAAGTGGTTTTATCAACATTTTGATAGGTGTAAAGGAGACTCCGTTATAGGTATGGTTTAAAATTAGCGGGGTTCTATCCAAGGGGGTTTCATCTAAGGTGGTTTGATCAAATCCTCTTCAATTGGAATTATTTAAATGGAACTTTTCAAGACTTAAATCATTATATTTTCTAAAAATATGTGCTTTCAACAAAAATCAGGATCTCCCATAAATTATAAACCAGTATTGTGGGATCACCCAATTATTCTTTTGTATTGTGTGATAATGTGAGAAATAGTTGCAATGTCCTTAATGTCGATCCTCCTCCTAGGGAAGATGATTGTGCTTCTATTAAAGAGGTTAATGCTAGAAATCTTGTAAAGATGAATGATGGTGATCCCGTAGGGGAGCATAATCCCCATTGTTGGAATAATCCTCTCTATGAAAATCATCCTCCTTCTCAGGATTTATAAACATTTTATGACCCTGGCTTTAAGCTTGTCTCTAAATATGGTTATAGGCATAAAGGTTGTGGGCCATAATGAACAAGGCATTTAGGTCCCTATAGAATGTGCACCTCATAAGTGTAATGTGGGGCTTGGTTTCTTGAATGAACAATCTAAACAAAAACCATGGTTGAATGGTGACATGAATCCTACTCAACCTCATTCTCTTAGATTGTTTCATCCTCTATTGTCTTATATCTTTGTGTCTTCTTCTTGTGAGAAGACAATATTTTATCCACAAGAGAAAGGTCTTCTTGCTACTCCTCGTGATTTATCTGAGCAAGAGTGTATCTTGTTAAGGCTTCTAAAAGCCCACTTGATTACTCTTCCTCCTCCTACCCAAGAAATTTCACAAGCATGATAAAAAAAACATTCTTTCTATGCATACCATCAAGTGCTTGGTCATTCCACTAGTGAATGTAAGGCCTTGAATGATAAAATATAACAACTTCTTGATTCATGCACCATCACTCATTTATTCACCGATGCACCTTCCTCTTCTTCAAATGACAAGTGATATCAAGGTCTACATCTATCTTGTATGTTCTAAGTATCTTTCATGGTTCTCCTCCCATGTATGTTGGGGGTAGTGATAACTTCTTCTAGAGATATGTGTCCTTCTAAGGAACCCCTCTCTTTTATCTTCCTTTCAAATGAAGTGTCCATTGAGTGAACCCCCTTTTCTTTTGAAGGGTTCCCAAGGGACCCCCTTTGAAAGCTTTTCTCTCGAATGAATTCTATGACATCTAGCTTGGGGGTAGCCTGACTAGACCTATATTTTCTATGACTGTCTTGCAACACAACTTGCAGTAGCCACAAGTTCATCTGATTAGTTTTTCTCTGCAAGACTAGGAACCTGTAGAGCTCTTTTGCATCAAACTTTCTTAACATGTTTTTGTTTGTGGATTAACATGTTGCTTTGTAGGTGCGCCTATGAAGCTGCTTTCCAGTCTCACTCTCTAGAGTCCCCTCACATTGGGCTTCCTTCATGAGAGAGTACTTGGGGGAATTCCTTCTTTGTAGGTCTGAGAGCCTCTGAAATGCTTGCATCCTACAAGATATGTTCACCATTGGTCGATGGACCTCTGGTGTAGTTTATTCAACTATGTAGGAGAGAGTACCTGCAAAATATTTTGTTTACCTTCCATAGGTCTACGGATCTATGGTGCATTTGTTCAACTCTCCTTAGGTTTGAAGACCTTTGGAGCCATCTCTCTTGGGATTTTCATTCCTTTCAAGCTTCTCCATCTCTCTCCTAAATTCTCTTTCTTCTCAATTGTGTATACTAGATCGAAGATCTACATCTTCTTCATCCTGAGTGTATGCTCTTTCTCTCTTTGATATTGGTTGCTTCCCTGACTTTTGGGTGCATTCTTCTCTTGAAGCAATCAATCCTTACATTCTTGTCTTCTTTTTAGAATTATTCTATGTGTTATGTTCTTAATTTGGAGACTAAGCATAGTACTAAGACAACCTTTTACATTGAGGTCTCTTTCACTTTGTTGACTCAAATCCTTTAGCTTGTTGTGTGCCTATGTGTGTGTGTTTTTATATTTTGACCTCATGATGTATTGGATTTTTATGTTCTAACTTTATTGTCTTATGCATTTCTTTTTTGTCTAATGTGTTTGTTTTGTAAGTCTTTGGCTTGGGGGCATGCTTCCTTGGTTCGAAGAGTTATCTACTTCCTTTACAATATCCTTTTGGCATAATGATGTTATTTATGCTTAGTAGATTTCCTTTAGCATGCATATTAGTGTAGATTCATATGCCCACTAAAGTGGGGTAAAAATGTAATGTTGTAAAATTAAACCCCTTGTGATTTCACATACATTCTTGTATCTACTTTAGTATCCACTCCCTTAGCATTTGTGTAGGATCATTTCAGCCCTTGCATCAGCCTTTTTCCCATTCCCAAGATGCTCAAGGACCCCTTTTAAACAACTACCCTTGCACGTCATCTTTGCATCAAAGCTTGCACTTTTCTCGTTTGTGTCGTTTTGTAGTGTGATGTTTTGGACACTAGCGCATTGCACAAACATCTGTGCATCGCGCTAACGTCTTATAATGTTTCAACATTCAAATGGTCAATTTCATGCATGTTTGCCACTTATCACCTCCTTTTGTCAGTGATAACGGTCTAGGATGCCATGTAATCTCCCAAGAAGATTCTTTTGCCTCTTTAAGAGATGTCTTTTCAACTCATTTGGTCTTGCTCTCCTTCTTGGCTTCTATCTTAGACATTCTCTCATACTCCTCCTGCTATCTTGCTTGCACTGTTCCATACAACTTGCTACAATAGCATTCTCTAAAGCTCTCACAACACCCTTTGCAACACTCTTGGCTCTTGCAGCTCTATTGCTCTCTACATTTGGCTTCCTTAAGCCTTGCAGCTCTATCTCCCTCACCTTGTGCTTGTGAGCATCTTGGGGTTTTACACATCCCCTATCTATTGCATCTATATTTCTTGATATGGGTTCTCCTCCTTGAGCAAGGATTGTTTTTCTCACCTACATTTTGTGATACGGGTTCTCCTCCTCGAGCGAGGTTTACTTTTATCACTCATCACATACTTTATTTCTTTCTATCTATCTAGCTATTTGTGGAGGTGGAAAAACCAAAGCGAGGGTTTGACTAAGGAAAACCCCTATACAACCCCAACATTTTCTCTAGATCTTACACATGCAGGTAGTGAAGACATTCATTTGTTGGAGGCTTCATTACTTGGGTTGTTGTGAGAAGTTCCTATTTCTTATTCTTTTCAACTCTATCATTTACTTTACTTTATTCTAGTTATGTTATATTTTGTTACTTTCTCATGTTCCAAGATTTCTTAGCAATTAGAGTAGAAGTAGACACTTTGTTATTTTCTGTGACATTCTTGGTTTTTTGTCAGTACAAGACACGAGTGTGTCAGTGAGACACCAGCGTGCACCACATTGTCATCCTTGACCCACACTGATGTCCTTCGACCAAGAGCCTATCAATTTGTCCAGAAAACTTCTATGATTTGTTCTTTCTGATTCTAAAACTCTTGTGTTGTTCCTTGAGGTAGTTTAGGGCAGTTCGCCCCTTGGGAATCTCTTGAGAATAAAAAGACTCATGAGTAGCAAATCCCCTTGATCTATAGTAGGTAACCCAACCTTCTTTCAATCTCCTAAAGAAAAAAAATCAATGGATGGTTCAAGGTCTAATGGGAACCTAGAGATAAGAACCCTAAAGTTTGGTTTAACTATAAAAATGAGACGTTGAGCTCGTTACTCCCATTAGATTCAAGCTTAGCACTTAAAGATGGGAATTCCACTAGAAAGCAATGAGGTTTAACTGAGTCAAAAGATAAGGATGATGGTAGGATAGAACTTTCCCTTGAGCATTTTGGTTTCAAGCCACCTTGAGTTGATAGATTTGTTGTTGTTTTTAGGTTTTTAGCCTTGTTTGTTATTTCTTGCCCATATTGATAAGGTGCTAATGATTTTTTATTATTCCTAACTTTATGTTGATTGTTTCTTTATGTAGTTCCATATCAATGTAAATGCATTTTTGATATATCTTTATTAATCTTCATACAAAAAAATGACCCTTTCAAATTCTCTCTTTCCGATCCATAACTCCACTCAAAAACATTTTACCAACAAATTAATGTGAACGGTATGAACGTGTAAATTCACTTCAAAATTATTTAATTGATGTAGAAAACATAATCCCTTTCCCGCGCTTGAATAATAAGTCCTGAATGCAATCCATATTACTTATACCTAAAAAAAGAAGCCACGCACTGTCCACTCAAACTTATAAATATTTTATAATGATAACTGTAAGGAATACCACAATGGAACTCCACGTGAAGTTTGACGAGTTGTTTGGATGCTTTCGTTGGAAAAATAATGCTTGTACATACGGCCCATCAATGAACATGTCAAGCAGCAAGCATGTGGCTAGATGCCGTAGAAAAAAATGAGTGGTTGAAGAAGAAGTTCATATAGATGAAGGGATTTCTCAGAGATCCGAATGACACAAGGAGCCGACGAAGCCATGGCTGCAGAGCATCAGCGACATTGTTTGAGACAGAGGGCATATTACAAAGATGGGCTGTAAATCTTTGTATCAGAAGAGCACCAATCTATTGAATTTTTGCTATAAGATGGGGCAAAAGATAGGAGATGTCACACACAAATGTACCAAAGAACATAGTGGAGTGGTTGCAGTTGATTCACAACCAACAGGGGTAGGAGCTAACTTAAGAGCATGTTAGACTACTCTGTGTAGGCAGTTATTGTGGTGATTGGAATGGGGGAAAGGACAGGACATATTTGCCCCTGCATGTCCACAACACTACAAAATAAAGGCTTGATGGGTTAACTATCCATATCTAAAAGCAAGCTAAAATGGGTAGTCACTCTTTGATGGTTTTATAATATAGATTTTCAAATTGAGCTGTGATTACTGAAGCCCACCTTTTGGAGTTTTGTTTGCTTAATTCTCCCTTGTTGTGAGTAGATGATAACTCTGTGGATAGGAGAAGGACTCATTACAAAGGAGAAAATAGTTGCTGATAAATCTGTGGATAGGAGAAAGATTCATTACAAAGGAGAAAATAATTGAATATGTGGATAGAAGGAGGATTGAATATGGCATGGGATTGTTTATGTTAATTGAGTTTTTTCTTTAAAGTATCTGATAAATCGTTGAGGGTAAAAGGATTCATTATAAAAAAATAGCCTGGATATAGCACGAATTACTTATATCAACAAAACTGGAAGTTGTATTACAAGCTAAAGAATATTACAAAATCCATGATTTGTTGTTTGATTTGGCTATATTATATTAGACATAAAAAAAATCTGGTTTTGTTGTTGAAGAGGCCTTCAAAACAATTTATCCAAACACTAAAAATATCTGGTTTTGTTGTTGAAGAAGCCTTCAAAACCATACTTACAATGATGTGGTAGGGGCTGATGTAGAATTCCACTGGCCGAGAAAGAATGAATGGCTATATCATCTCACAGAGCTGCTTCAGGGTATTTAATTATTCCTTCTCTTTTAAACTAAGTTATCTTGATCTACTATTAATTCCTGTTATAGTAGAGGACTGCAGGTTATATGATTGCGCCACTTTGATGCTGAGCAATCTGTTTATTTGGGAAAAATCTGAAAAGATTTAGAATTTGATGATTTATTTTGGTATTTTATGCCATGTCAAATGAATTTATACGTCATTAGCTGGCAGATTTAGATACAAGCTTCTATACACACGAAAATGTTTCTAGGATTTTCAAAATCATGTTCAACAACAAAATGTGTGAGTATTTGGTTCTGTATTTGTGTGAATGTGTGCTGTTCCAGGCAATTATAAATTTACATACAATTTTTGGGTTGAATATTTTGCATCATTTAACTCTGCTTTACATGATCTTTGCTGCTTAATTGTTTGTACTATTTTTTTTTGGCCATATAAGATTTTTGTGCAAAGATATTTAGCATTAAGCTAAAAATATATATTTTTATATTTCTAGTTGCTTTTTTTTTTTTTATAAATTTTTACTCAATCATTGAACAAAAGGTTCAGCTTGTGTCTGAAGCCTGACTCCAGCGTAAAATGATTAGTTTTTTGTTTTTTTTTCTCCAAAAGGTTTAGTTTTACTCAAACAATGGCTTATCTATGCTGAAGTTATTAGATAGGGAATTGGCCCTTGTCATCCAATCTCATCAGCTGTATCACTTTGGTAGCCTTCCATATAAATTAAAAGTTGAAGTTTTTTTTTACTCACATCATTGATATTTTATTTGATCGTGTGCAATTTTGTAACATCAACTTTTCAGGCCAATCTCCCTGATCCATCATCAAGATTAGATAACTAGAAATCTGAGAAAAATAAATTATATTAATGTTAGATGATTTATTTTTATTAGTAATATGTTTAAAGACTATTAGATATTCAATTGTTTCAATCACCAGAAATTTCACAGATTATTATTCTATTTTTCCTTCAATACATGTGATTTATATGCTTTTGAAATTCATGGTAACTATCCAAACTATTTTTTTCTTTTAATCCAAAATCATCATTAGACTAAGAAAAGCATGAACTGTTTCCAGAAGCATGGAGGAAACTTAAAATTAAATATCATAACCCAAACTCTAATTTAGAAAAACACTTAAAATCAAATTCTACTTAAAAAATAGAAAAACGCTATAGGTTGTTTCAATATGTCCATTTTCGGAGATTGATAGGGCAGTGTAATGCCCTTGCTTTGTATTGCTCTTTTTTGGTTTGAATAAATTTTTACCCCTCTTTCGATTTTGAACATGTCCATTTTCACCTTAGTTTATACTACTTGCTCAATCTTTACCATTCCCTTTGAACTAATTAAAAATTATCTAATGGAACATGAGATTCTCACTCTAAATTCCAACACCAATGTGGTCTTTATTTTCTTGTGCTGATATACAGATTGGAACATTTCTTTGTTTTGGGTTAAATAAAAGAGAGTATATTAAGTTAGATTTATGCAAGGCTAAGGGTTATAGATATCGAGAGTCAATATACATTTTGTAGACTGTATGACTTCAATTATTTTCTTTCCCTGAATGGATGTCCCACCAAGTCAGATTGAATTCCTTTTCCTCCAAGTTTTATACACTGCATTTGTTAATTAAATGAAATGAATTTCGTTAGTGTTTAAACGGAGAAAAAGAAGTTAGAATAGAGCATATGTGGGAAAGAAGTTTTAGAATTTCTACAGGTTTACACACAAGTTCTTGGCTTTATGACTATATTCGCTATGCTAATGGTGACAAAGACTCTTACCTAATGGTCCTATGGAAGGGTACTCAGCTGGTACTAAAGAGAGAATTGGGGACCTTTTATATACATCTAGTCCTAAATAATTTGAAAATTTTCAAGGAGTTTTCAACTAGGTCACAACTAAAAACGTTACTGCAAAATAAAATTTATCTTGGCCATGGAAGTGCTATGCCGCTATCAGATAGCTTCAGTCCCCATTCATAGGTGGCTTAAAGTTTTATTTATGATTCTCCTTTTCCTTTAACTAGGTTCATCGGCTTCCATGGGGCTGCCTGGAGCCAGAGTCCACCCGCGAGATGCTGGTTAGCAGGCAAACGATAAGAACAGACACCTGGTAATAACTCCTCATACAAAATTATTATAACCGCACGAAACCGAAATGCCTAAGAAAACCTGAAGTTTAAAAAGTCTAGGAAATGGAACTTTTGTTGGATGACAACAGTCGGAAATGCTGATTTGGGCCTCCATAAAATTTGGAGATATTGAGATTGTAAGCATCATTGAAGGGATTGATTGACGTTCATCCCTAAGCCTTCTATCTCAAGGGGAAGTGCTGTCTAAGGGCAACATTGTCGCGAACAATGAAGAATATACCTTTATCTTAAATAGACTCATCATCAGAGTTCAGAGCGACAACTGAATACTGAGATGGTCTGATCTCACTAAGTACCTTATTCCTATCATCTTAAGAAAAATTAAATAACCGTGGGTTATATTGGACTGCAACTGTGGGATTCTCTGGAAGTTCGTTTTTCCTTTTATTTTCAACTTGACAAACAACCTTTCTCTTCATCTTCTTTCATACAGGCCCTCTGCAACTTGGATTTGACATGGGTTCCAGTGAATTGCTTTGCCTCCGTTGCCTCACAATTCCAATCCGTAACAAATAGGATCGAATGCCCAAGCAAACTGAACCACCAACAGGCCATACCATAAGCCTCCAAATCCAATCTTCAACCAGAAGGCAAGTACCAGAGCTATAGGAGTGCCCCAAAAGTAAAATGACCCAAGATTGATCCTGGCTCCAATTGCAGGCCTGGCACTACCTCTAAGAACACCACAGTCAGTTGTCTAGGACAGTTACCCAATTCGCATACTCCCATAATAGGCATAGCTGCAGCAGTCAAGGCCAAAACATGATCATCTTCTTTGAAGAGCTTTCCCCATTTATATCTTAGGATAGTGGTCCATGTTATACTGAACAGGGCTATGATCACTGCCTAGGGAAACTTGAAGTTTAAATTCTAGGAGATGGAACTTTATATTCATAACATTTCTAGACTTAGCAAAATATACAGAGCCCCTTGACTCGACTCACCCGTGCTTGATTTACTCTGTTGTCGACTCGTCAAGTAACTCACCAGCTTTTTCAAATAGCTGTACTGAGGCTTGATCCTGCGTAGCATAATTTAAAAAGAAAAAGAAAAAAAACCCTGTTTATCACATTTTTTAAGCTCATGTTAGTCACCCTTGAAAATTTTCAGAGAATTTAATATCGCAAAGCTCACAACTTATTCATTGATTTGGTGGAATTTATATCTATAGAAAAAATTATATGTTTTAATTGTAAATTTGTCCACCGAAAGGAGTGTCTCACTACCATTGCATGTATACGGGGTAATACTGTTGACAATTGATGCATGCGTTTCACCGATTGCAGCTCATCGTAACCTCAATGCTTAGGTTTTAACGTTTCAGTCTATCTTTAGAAACAACGAGTTGTGTATTAGTGTTGTTCCTTTTTTCTATATAAGCATAATAATAAATACAGTCTGCAAAAATACAGAATCTTGTATTAACTTCAGTATTCTGTTTTTTTCTTTTCCGATCTCTGCTGTTATCTTTCTAACCCTGATGCAGGAATTTGGCTTG